>CM072876.1:492500-625000 GCA_036937835.1 Pampus argenteus
ACATGAAACACACCTACACTTGATCAGGGGGTGGACAAAATAACAGGAACACGTGTAATCTTGAACTGTGATATTTCTGCAGAGACTGTTTTTATTTTCTGACAGATCGGTCAGGTGGAGGGTCGGTGGGTTCAGTCTAGACCTGATCAATACTGCTGATCAGCTGACAGAGCAGCAGGTAACATGAAACCCAGTGATCTTCACCCCTCAGTGACCTCACCGACACATACAGGGAAAAGAAACTGAATCAATTTACAGGATGTTTGTGTTTGTGAATAAACCAGCAGCTCTTTGAGATGTTTTTATTTATTTCCTGAATATTGAAATATTCTTTTGGTGCAGAGTGAGAGCTCTTGAAACAAACACATTTCCCATGAGCCCACAGGTCGTTGAACACAGTCTGTAAAAGTGCTGACTTTTGGGATGAGGAAGAGGAGGAGGAGGAGGACGGGATGAGGAAGAGAAGGAGGACGGGATGAGGAAGAGGAGGAGGAGGAGGACGGGATGAGGAGGAGGAGGAGGAGGAGGATGGGATGATGAGGAAGAGGAGGATGGGATGATGAAGAGAAGGAGGACGGGATGAGGAAGAGGAGCAGGACGGGATGAGGAGGAGGAGGAGGAGGATGGGATGAGGAAGAGAAGGAGGACGGGATGAGGAAGAGGAGCAGGACGGGATGAGGAGGAGGAGGAGGATGGGATGATGAGGAAGAGGAGCAGGACGGGATGAGGAGGAGGAGGAGGAGGAGGACGGGATGAGGAAGAGAAGGAGGACGGGATGAGGAAGAGAAGGAGGACAGGATGAGGAGGAGGATGGGATGATGAGGAGGAGGAGGATGGGATGAGGAGGAGGAGGAGGATGGGATGAGGAGGAGGATGGGATGATGAGGAGGAGGAGGATGGGATGAGGAGGAGGAGGAGGATGGGATGAGGAGGAGGATGGGATGATGAGGAGGAGGAGGATGGGATGAGGAGGAGGAGGAGGATGGGATGAGGAGGAGGAGGAGGAGGAGGAGGAGGAGGAGGAGGAGGAGGAGGAGGAGGAGGAGGAGGAGGAGGAGGAGGAGGACGGGATAAGGAAGAGGAGCAGAACGGGATGAAGAGGAGCAGGACAGGATGAGGAGGAGGAGGATGGGATGATGAGGAAGAGGAGGACGGGATGAAGAGGAGCAGGATGTGATGATGAGGAAGAGGAGGACGGGATGAGGAAGAGGAGCAGGACGGGATGAGGAGGAGGAGGAGGAAGGGATCTTGCTCCTAAGGGAGCTGCAGCCTCGTAGGGCGAAGCCACTCTGCATGTTTACTGTAGAAACAGATAGAAGCACTAACAAATAAAAACCTGAGAAATGAAAGATGATAAAAGGAAGAAAAACAAAGACATAACAGATAAAATATTGAAGATGAAGATTAGAGATTCCCGTTTTTGTAAAAACATCTATAATCAAAACTAATTTCAGTGGTGCTCAGTTTTTTTCCTTTAGAAGCAGCAGGTGAGATTTCAAGAATAAAGGAGAAAAATTATCATGCAAAAGCCATAATAATATAAAAAGTTGTTATATTTAAGAATAAAGTCATAGTTTTAAAACAAATATGATAATAGTTTAAAACTGTAATATTTAGAAATTTAAATTGCAATTTAAATTGCTAAAACGTAAAACTTTTGTAAGTAAATTTGCAAATAATCCAAGAGAAAGTCTTGTAAACAAGTATGAAATATGTAAATATACTGTATGTATAATAAATGTACTGTATGTATAATAAATGTACTGTATGTATAGTAAATATACTGTATGTATAGTAAATATACTGTATGTATAATAAAAATACTGTATAGTAAATATACTGTATGTATAGTAAATATACTGTATAGTAAATATACTGTATGTATAATAAATGTACTGTATGTATAATAAATATACTGTATGTATAGTAAATGTACTGTATGTATAGTAAATATACAGTATGTATAGTAAATATACTGTATGTATAATAAATATACTGTATAATAAATGTACTGTATGTATATTAAATATACTGTATGTATAGTAAATATACTGTATGTATAGTAAATATACAGTATGTATAGTAAATATACTGTATGTATAATAAATATACTGTATAATAAATGTACTGTATGTATAGTAAATATACTGTATGTATAATAAATGTACTGTATGTATAGTAAATATACTGTATGTATAGTAAATATACTGTATGTATAGTAAATGTACTGTATGTATAGTAAATATACTGTATGTATAGTAAATGTACTGTATGTATAGTAGTATTCATATTCAGTGATAAATGAAATGTATTTCATGTAATTTCTTGGTGTTTTATCTTCCAGTGTGATAGTAGGCGTACGGGGCTCTGATGGACGTCTCCTCTCCATGAGGAGAATTTAGAGCAGTGCTGTTTCCGTGGCGACCAATTACGCGTTGGGGAGCCCAGTAACCTTGGATTTATGTTGCCACGGCAACGAGCCCCGCCATGTATTATGGATAATCATTGAAATTCAACACCAGCTACCTGACATGGTGATGGGGTGGTTATGTACATGTGTCTTTATGTTTGTAAGTATATGTATAATATGCATATATGTCTATATTTTATATGTACTGTACATGTACAGTTTATTTTACTGTACTTATAGACACAGTATGTTGTGTATATAGGTGGATGTCGTATCCCGACTGTATTATTTACTTGTTTGGATATACATTGTATGGATATACATTTTACACACACACACACACACACACACACACACATATATATATATATATGTATGTGTGTGTGTGTGTAGAGCTGCAGACTGGAGTCACAATAGACAGTCTGGTACATGATTACTGGGTAGGTGTTTACTGGGAGGATGATGAGGTCATGAGGAGCAGGTGTGCAGACATGTAGACATCCAGGTGACTAGATGAACTGAAACATGATTAATCATATGTAAGGATAAGGTGACGCTTCTTGATGGGATTATAATATTATTTTATTTATTTTTTATTTTAACTTTAAACTATTACAATTTAATCTCAGAATATTGCAATCAAATTTCACGTTTTTTAACATTTTCATCTTCTGTTTTTAGTCACCTGCGTCACTGGATCATCACCATCAAACGGGTCACGGGTAAGATGCATGCTGGGAGAGCTGCCTCGTTGCTCCCTTCCTTCTCCCCCCGAGACCCCGCAGAGCCGGGACCTTTACAGCAGCTTTGAAGCGTCTCTGTCAGTCCCACAGTACACATTATGTATTATATTCATATATAACAAAACAGTGCAGGTAAACACAGGTGATACACACCTGATCCTAACCGTGCTGATTACCAGTGTATCCTCAGATGTTCTTCATCCCCAGTTCTCCTTTTCTTTCTCTTAATAGCTCTTTTAATGGCTGTAAATCAAAAGCCGAGGCAGCATGTAGAGAAAACGGTGGTTCTGCCCTCTGAACTGGACAGATGGAAGAATTAGAGACATGATATACTGGAAAATATTAGAAACACCAAGAGGAGAGCTGTGTTCATACAAGATGCTGGATCCATCGAGACTGCAGTACAATACATCTCCTCCTACTGGGCATGTGCCACAGGAAACCAGAGAAGAAGAAAACGTTTCTGCTGCTTCCTGACATGTAGTTTATTGAGCAGAGAAAGGTGGTACGTTTAAGTCGACAATAACTTACACAAAGCTAACCCTAAAACGAACCCTGCCATCGATGTTATTGTTGCGTCTCTTCTTCTTCCTCGTCCAATGAAAACTGCGCTACTGACTTTACTTGCCAGTTTATAAAAAACTGAACTAGTTGTGAAAAGGCTAGCAGTTTCCCTGTGCTTCTAGTCTTTATGCTAAGCTAAGCTAACCATGTTCTGATTTTATCTCATGAAACTGTCATCCATCTCAAAATGTGGCCCTGGGGAGGTTTAAAACATTAAAATACACATCCAGGCAATAATGTTGTCTTAAACCGTGGCGTCTCTGCTCTACAGATGGTCAGGAAGGTGTCTGTTTAAATAAGATGGAGGACAACAACGGCGGCGTCTGATTGAGGGCAGAGCGACCCGCTATGACAGCATCCGAACAGAAGCTGTCAAAGCTGAAGCAGCGTCCGGGTTTCATTCTAATATAACACCAATATACCCATTCAAATATGGGTTAAAGTGGGAGAAACAGGACATACTATCAATTAACAAGTGATAAACCAAGGATTAAGAAATCAGGCATTAACATATAAAGTAGAAAGGACCCGAGAAGAGCCTGAAACGGACCAGAGATTAACAGGATACGGATTAAAGAGTAAAATGAAGTGTGACAGACCAGACACTAACCTGAGACAGACTGGGGATTAGCCTAAAACAGACCAGGGACTAACAGGAGATAGGCCGAGAATTAAAATGAGACATAAAGCGTTAACCTGGGAAAGAGCAGATAGACCTGGGATTAACCTGGAATAGACCCAGGATTACACCAGGATAAATTAAAACGGTAATACCAGGGATTAATTTGGGACAGGACAGAGATTATCTCAAAATAAACCAGGGATTAAATTTAGAGAGATTTAAATTAACAGGAGAACAGAGGACATATACACCAGGGATTAACCACAGGCACCCTGGTGATTGGAAGTAGACCAAGAAGTAAAGTTAGACAAACCAGATATTAACCTGGAGATTAATTTAGGACAGATTTTGTATTAATAGGAAATAATCAATAAATTAAAGTGGTATTGAACAGGCATTGACCCATAAACACAATGATCAGAGTAAAACAGACTAGGGATTAAATGTTATTTTGGGATGATATGGGATTAACTTTAGACGGCCTGGGGATTAACAGGTGATAGATCAAGGATATCATATTATCTCAGGATAAACTAGAGATTAATATAAAACAGCAAGGAAATAACAGGATGTTTGGATTCACAGGAGATTATCCAAGGATTAAATTAGGATAAACCAGGGATTAATCCAAAATAGAGATATTTTCAGGTGGGAAAAAGTCATCTAGATCACAGATAGATAGATCAAAGATAAATCAGCATTAGCTCAGAAAGGTCCACAAACTGATTTGGGACAGTCCCGAGATTATCTCAACCTGGGGATTAACAGTAGATCAATGAGTACACTGAGACAAACCAGGGATTATTCTGATACAGCATATTGAATAACTATAATGACAGGGATAAACCCAGAGCAGATTTTGGATAAACAGACTGAAGTAACATTGGATAAACCAGATATTATATATATATATATTATTATTGAAGCACGGCTTAATCCTAGACAGATTATTAGAACAGGGATTATCCTGATATAGACCAGATATTAACCTGGTAATGACCTAAACGAGTCAAATTACTATGAAATGTGGATTTTTTGATTCCTGATGATTTAATGCGTCTATGGTGTTTCCTCTAGCGCCCCCAGCAGGACAGATACGGAGTTAAATACACATTTTATCTTATGTTGAAGTTAGTTTTGATTTAAATGACCAGACTGACTCTGCAGTCTTCAGTCTGAGAGCAGAGCAGCTGGTTTTTCTAAAACCCACAAACAGAGACCAAGCTGTCCGATTAACCCTTCCCCCGCTTTCCCATCATCCCTCTCTGTGGGACTCGGGGGGGGGGTTAGGGGGGTTTAGGCCATCCTTCACCCTGCTCCTCCTCCTCCTCCTCCTCCTCCTCCTCCTCCTCCTCCTGCTCCTCCTCCTCCTCGTCCTCCTCCTCCTCCTCCTCCTCCTCCTCCTCCTCCTCCTCCTCCTCCTCGTCCTCAGGACCAAATAGTTCAGATGGGAGATCCACACTTTGATAATCTGCAATAAGAGTTTACAAACTATTTTATGATTCAGAATTACAGATAACATGGTTTCTGTTGGTTTTTACCAGATTATATTTTCTATTTTTAAAGCACTTTGTAATCTTGTGATTTACAGATAAAGTTATCATTACATGAATCACCAGGCTGATATATATTGCTGTGTGTTTCTTTAATATTTCAGTATTTCTTTCTAAGTAATTATGTTCCTATAATTGTGTTATTATTATTAATATTTACTGTATTTAATTTCTTCAAGCCTTTTTAAGTTGCGACATATACGACATTGTGCCCCACTAGATATCAACAGAAACGACTTGCTATGTGAGCAGGATGTAGCTGCTCTGCTCTTTGTCCACATGGCCGTTCAGGCTGC
This sequence comes from Pampus argenteus, assembly GCA_036937835.1. NCBI lineage: Eukaryota > Metazoa > Chordata > Actinopteri > Scombriformes > Stromateidae > Pampus > Pampus argenteus. Next base: position 498,689 of record CM072876.1, read on the forward strand.
ATGTGAGTCCCTCGCTGTCCCCCAAGTCCGGTCCCAAGATGGCGTCTGATGCTGGAGCTAGTGGGACATCTAGTGGGGACGAATGTCCCAGTCAAGGCGTCACAAGGCAAAGAATAGGAATAATGTTTTGTCTTTAATGTTGAGTCTTTATGATGTCAGAACATGTATTGATTTCCGTTGACTTCATCACTCTGATTCTACTTCTAATTGGAATTGATTATTCTGTATCAGCCAGCGATGATCAATAAATATTGTGAAATCATTGTGATTGATATCAAGTGGTGAGGTGGCAGTTTATGGGAAAGAAAACAACGTTTTCACACAGTTTCAATCAGTGCATCATAGTTTATGTCATCTGACACCAAATAACCATTAAATGCACCAAAAACTATAAATGTGAACATGAATCCGTATTGATCTTGTTTAATTATAAAATTTAAAAAGCTGATTTGCTTTATGAATCCTCATCTCTCCATTTCATCTTGTCTAAAAAAAGGCAGAAACGATGAAGCGAGGTTTGACGTGGGCTCAGATTGATCAGGTTTTGTGTGACAGCGTGGCCTCGAGCTGCGTTCACAAACAGCAGGCTGCTTCAAATATAAAGAAGAAAAGAAAAGAGGCTTTGGGAAACAAAACACCGTCCGTCCTCCAACCAAACCCCTGACGGGCCACGACACACGACACGCTTTCCTTCTTCTTCTACTTCAGACACAGAACGGAGAACTGAACTCTGAAAAGTTTCATTTACTGTTTTACAGTTGATAAACATGTCTGCTGATTCTTCTTTGACTCTTTGGATGAATGAAATGAATGAACAGGTTGCTTTATATGAATATTTTGGGGATGTTTGGGAGAAGAACACCTTTTAACATGAAGCGTGAAGTGTTTTAAAACAGCAGAAAACACTGAAACTGAGTTTTTCCTTCATTGCCAAGAACATTAAATACTTAAAAAAACGTGGACAAGTCGAACAAACACGATTTATTCTTCAAGAAGTGTTTTCTACCAGACTGATTGATGGTGTTGTGTATTAGACTGAAGATGAATAACCTTTGTAATAACAGAATTACTGCTGCTTGCAGAGTATTTCTGTGATTCATTTTTAAAACAAACATCACAAATCCATCTTTATCTAAAAATCAAATCGTATCATAAAATCATAAAAAGCAGGCTTGTACATCAATTATAATGTCAATACAATTTTACAATTACAATAGAAATAGTAAAATATATACTTTAAATGAGTGAAAAGAATTTAAAAAATATGATTTTATATTTAATATATTTATACACAAATAATAAAGATTTTAGGAATTCGCAGTTTAATCAATACATACAGTGTAAGAATATAAAGTAGCAGATAATAAATAAATAAAAATAAATCTTTTTTTCATATATTCTTATAAACAGTGTGCTGATAAAGCTGCACAGATTCACAAAGAGAAAAAAGGAAGGATGTGAAGAAAAGAGAGAAGAAGAAAAGAAGGCGGAGAAAGAAAACGAGGAAACCACAAGGAGCCTTTTCTTTATCAGCGACTTTCTGTGACTGAACAAACAGTCGGAGTCCCTCTGCTCAGGGCGGGTTCACCTCTGAGGGTTACAGGCCAGCCCGCTAATAAGCACCAACACAAAACCCCCAGCAGGCTGAGGGGGAGGAGGAGGAGGAGGAGGAGGAGGAGGCAGATGCCAGACTCGGGCCCCGGCAGATGGGGCCTGATGAATCCTGAAAGGAAGGAATTGAAACCCAGTGAAGTTGCCAAGCGGCCGGCTGTAATTATCGCCGCGCCTTTGGGTTCATTGTCAATTAAAGTGGCGGTTGGGGCGAGCGACAGCTGTGGCAGATGGCGGGGGTCCAGAGAGAGAGAGATGTGTGTGTGTGTGTGTGTGTATGTGTGTGTGGGGGGTGTTTCTGCTTCCTGAAGGTTTAAACTAAACTCTCTCTATTCCATGTTGTGATTCATCAAAACGCTTTTTGGTCATTTTCTGACCTGAAAGATTTAAATTTCCCCCCAAAAAGGCGTAAAAACACTTCGTTTGATCATCAGGTCATTTCACTATTTGAAGTTTGGTTAAGATCCAGATTTAGAAGCATAAGTCAAGTTTACATCTTGTTTTTTTCCTACTTCTAAGCACTGGACTGAATGTACGGATTCCTGTTTGACTTCATATAAAGATGGACGACGCGTCTTTTCACCTTTGACCTTGTCTGTTTTTTGGGAGCTGCCATCTTGCTCGTGTGACACCATTTGCAACCAGAGTCTGATCCACTGCGGCACATCGGTGCCGGTTATGACTGTCACACCTCAGAAAGTTTTTCATTCATTTGAGTTTTTTATATGTAAATTGAAAATGTAAATAAACTTCTCAGACATGACATGACTTCACTGTGGATGGAAATATGTCCCAAAAATTAATTTTGGGGCACTTCAATACTTTACCTACCATTAACGTCATTATTGCATCTTTCAGCGTTTAAAGTTTTCAGAGAGAAACTGTCGGTGTGAGTCGTCTCCGCAGGGAAACTGTGGGATCAATGAGCACCGAGAGGATTAAACCTGCTGCCACGACGCTGAGCCTCACCAGGATTTCCTGTTTCACCACTGAACTGAAATAAAGGCTCATTTCACTTAACTCTGCATGTGATGACTCAGCTAAAATACAACATTAAGGAAAGGTTCATCTTCATCCTGCTGTGACGTTAAACATTTACAACTCTCCTGTTCATGAATAAAATGATTTAATAATAATAATCCATTACTGGAACCTGTAATGTAATATGATTAACCTGTAATTGATTTTCACGCCAGAATTTAGATGAAATAAAAATCAATTTAACAGAATCGCTGTAATCAGGTGATTCAATCTGACGTAAATCTGCACTAGTTCAACTTTTATTTGATTCAGTTTCTGTTTCTCTTAAAACGAAGGGTGTTAGCTTGTTAGCTCCACCCACTGAGGTCAGGCTAAGCCAATCAGAATGCTCCATGTCTGGAGACTGTGTCTGAAGAATACCTACAAACTGTGAAAAAGTGTGTGTGAGTGGTTGTGGGTTTGTTGGACCCATCTGCTGTGTTTAAGGCCACTACTGGGGGTCAAAGGTCAAAGGTTTCCAATAATAGCCATTAGCAATGCTGACAGGTTGCTGTCAGCCAGGCGGCTTGGTCGCCATGACAGCACCAGTGTGGCTGACTTCATCTTCATCATCTTCATCATCTTCTTCACTTTTACTAATTTGATTCTTTCAACTTGTATTTTTTTATTTCATTCAGTATATTTTTGTTTACACCTTCATCTGATGATTTCTGACACATCTGACAGATGAAAACATGCTAACAGAAACTTTTCGTCCTGTTTGAACCAATATGACAGAAACAAATGAAAGAAGAAGAAGTTTTAAATGTTAGTCTTCCATTGGTGAAAATAGTTTAACGAACAGGAATAGATTCACAGTATAACGTGGAGCGTTTAGCAGCTGTTAATGGATTTAATTCCTGATGGGTGGACAGACAGACGTGTGTTTGTCTTTAATTAGAGCTCTGGGTTTGTTTCATTAGTCGTGTTACAGCACAGATCAATCATACAGACACTGTTAGTGCTGCTAACAACATTTATCCTCCAGACAACACAGAGTAACTTTACTCTAAATCCACTTCACAAAAAAACTACACCTGTTTGTGTTTAAATGACAGCACCATCGCTGCCTGTTGATGTGTTCACAGACACACGTCCGCTCAGCTTTTATACTGCAAAGCTGGGACAATAAAGTCTATCTTATCTTATCACAGATTGTTGTTGTTGTAAACAAAGATGAGAAACGTGAAGATCATTTAAGATGATGCAGCTCATCATTTGGTTGGACGGCCTCGTCTCTCTTCTGTCTTCATCTGAACCTCTGTGCCGCTCCATAAATAACATTAGTTCAGTTATTGGTGTGAATATTGTGCTTCTTTATCTCTGAAACACACATGTGGACCCTGAGTGAAAGTGTTAATGATTCTCATTGAGTTAATTAAGCGTCTATTCAGGAGAAGCATTGTGTCCATTATCTTCCCTTCGACGGCCCCTCCTCCTCTTAGACCGCATCATTATTAAACATTCTCCCTGCACCAATAAAAATGAACAAACTAATTGTAAAATAATAATGTGTCTGACATGCTGCTGTCTGCTGGGCTGGTGTTTGTTAGCTCCAAGCCCCTCAGCCTGTGTATGGTGTAATTACACATTCAGAGAGTCATTTATAATGGAGAGGTGCTTTGAAAGGCAGAGAGCAGCCGAGCATTTAGGAATAATGTGTCTCGTCATTCATCAGAGATGCTCTCTGAGCACCGCACAAAGGGTGAATACGAAGGTTCAAGCTTTGGTTGAGGACCAGCTTGTTCTGGTGAGCCAGAGCCTTCCAGATCAGATCATGCTTTTACTTTTATAGCTCCAACACTTAAAAACCCACCTGTACAGACATGTATATGGCTGTTATATAATGTCTGTGACAACTCTTTGAAATCCCTATTTTTAGTGTATTTTCTACAGTTTTATGTTAAAATGTGTCTTAAACCCTGTGACTACATTACAGCTGTAATCCCAGGAACACTATGTTAGACTAGCAGAGAGACAGCCTGCAGGAATTATTATAGAAACACCATGAAACTGGGAATTAATTACAACAATCACTAAAATATTGATTAAACACCGAGCTAACATCATGCTATCAGATACACAGGAGGCTAACACTGTGCTGACAGCCTTACTGCACTGTTAGCGTTAGCTTTCTGTTGTTACAGTAAATAAAACTCATGGATTTCATCTTTGTGTTGCTTGCTGGGGTTTAAATATGAAGATTCATGTGTTTCTGGAGGTATTATCAGTTGGATGTTGGGCCTGTTCAGTATTCTGTAGTGTTGAACGCTTTTCAATGTTTATATGGAGACTATTATTCATTTATTTTATTTTGGTTTCATCACAACTTTTAGATCCCATTTTTAATTATTACTACAATAAATCTGTTTAAATGATTTTTATTATTCATCATTATTATTATTGTATATTGTTATAATTATACATATTGTTATTATTATTGTTATCTGCTACTTTATTACAATTAGATTTTACTTTTGGGCTATTTGAGTTATTAAGTATGTATAATAAAAATAGTTGTTACTTATCATTAAAAAAAGAATGGATGAAAAAAGGAGGGTAGAGACAAACAAAGGACAGATGAAAGAAAGAAAGAAGAAAAGAAGGAATAATGAAAGCAGCAGCAGTGAATCCTCTCCGTGAAATTGCATTCTGGGTGCTGGCAGCCTCCTGTCAGCAGCAGCGGGGTCGGACTTGGAGGCCCCTGGTGGTCCCCGGCTCTTTAACCTGATTATGGGGCCGACGTCTGCTGGCAAACAGAGGAGCTTGATGAGAGCGGCAGCGATAAAGCAGCAGGCAGCTGCAGCCGCTGACCGAGCTCAGATATTAACATGAGAAAGCAGAGAGGAGGCGTTCAGCAGCAGCAGCAGCAGCAGCAGCAGCGCTCACTCTGCAAACACACCAAGGAGGAAGAAAGAAACACACACACACACACACACGCGCACACACACACACGCACGCACACACACACACACACACGCACGCACACACACACACACACACACGCACACACATACACACACACACACACACACGCACACACGCACGCACACACACACACACACACGCACGCACGCACACACACACACACGCACACACACACACACACACGCACGCACACACACACACACACACACATGCACGCACACACACACACACGCACACACACACACACACACACACACACACACGAGGAGTCTGTTTATGTTCTCAAACAAAAGGTTTCACTGAGAAAACAGATTGTTCATAATGATGCAGGTTAAAAGTTAACAACACTGAGAACATGCTAACATCAGCAGTATGTGAAGAGGACGCTGAACACGTAATAACAACATACTCTGGTTTTCTATTATTTATGTCCTGTTCTGACATAAACATGGTCGAAGTTTCAAAGTTTCCTGTTTGAGACAGAGGCTGAACTGAGGGGCTGCAGAAAGGACCAGGATAAGATCAATAAGGAGGTTTTAACTGGAAACCATGCAGAGATATTCCAGTAGAGACATAATAGAAATACAGAGCTGGACATGTGCAGGATACGAGTCCTTTAAAGTCGAGTGGTATATATCATAAACAGCAAACATAAAACACAGATAAACAATGATCTGAGACTCATTATAAAGCTGCAGAGTCTCTGTAGCTTCAGCACAACGATGACATCATGAAGTTCATCCTGCAGGATGATGACGATGTCATCATGTCATCACTCGTCTCCTGCAGTTTAATGAGGTTATGCTCTTCTTCTTGTTCTTCCACATCCACTCCTGCTGGGATTTAAATGACACATGGAAGTTGAAAAGAACAAGATGAATATTTAGATTGTGTGCAGTGTTTTCAGCAGGATATGAACTCCTGGGTATTCTCTCCCACACAATTACACTTCATAACATCTGCTCTGTGATTCTCTTTGTTCTGTCTCATTTAACGTCTCACTGATGCTCATAAAGAAGGTTTGGGTTGTTTGGAAACGGAGACGAAGCTTTTGATCATTTGAATCTGCTCACCATCAGGAGGAGGACACATCTGCATCTTTTGAATTCCTGTTAGTGGATGACACGCCAGATCAGAAATAGTTGTAGCTACATTTTTAGTGATTGTTTGTTGTTATTAATCTGTGTCTTCTAGCTGTGGGTCATTTAATAAAATATGCTGATGCTTTAAAACAGCATCTTTATGCTACTTGTGGTTAAATGCATGAGGGCAGGTCTGCTTTTTGTGCTGTTGTTCTTTTGATTTACATATTTGAAGAACCTAATGATGTTATAGATTGAGAGTTATTAAAGGAAACGTTTTCTTTTATTTGCAGGTAGAAAGCATCCTGTCATCAGCCTCCCCCACATACAGAACATAAATATAGTTTTTATTATCACTGTAACGATTATTTATGTAGTGTGAGGGATGAAGACAGCAGCGTTATCAGCTGATGATAATCTGTTTATGGGTTTTCAGCAGGGCGATGCATCACTGGGATGTACTGTAGCAGAGACGGAGCCGCTGTCTGATTAATGAAGGGAGAATAAAACCATCTCAACACGTTAATTAACTTCTACACATTTATCATCAGTTACACAGAGCAGCCGAACACATCGTCCATAAATTGCTTTTATTCCTCCTTTTCATTCCCGTTGTTGTTTTTCTACATGAATTTGATTCATAACTTTCTTCAAAAATTGCATCTGAAGACAAGAATTGTGGAAAACAAAACAAAACACTCATTTCTATCTCCTTTGTCTTTTTAAGTTACCTGAAATTTTGAAATTTGCAACTGCAGATGACGTTCCTACGTTACACCAGACAGTCCAGTCAGGAAGCTTCGGCACAAGCCTCACGCCACCCAACGCTACACTGAGTACGTACGTAACCTCTGTAGGCAGAGTTTGCATCACAGCCATGTGAAGAGCAAAGCAGGACGCTCAAAGTGTTGCTGCTTGTTCAGCAAATAAAAAGTCTTTACAGCCTTCAAGAGGACGGAAATTTCAGTCAGTAATATCTAAAATTAATTTCTGGTGATCTTCCCTCATTGGTGAGCCGTTGTGTGTCTCCACCTGCAGACATTACTCCAGGTAAACATGCTGCATTGATGAGGTCGTATTCTGATTGGCTGAGAGTGAAGGTGGTGGCCACACCTACAGCCAATCATAGTAGGCGCTCTGTAATCTTGTTGATTTTACTAAATAGACTCATATAATAAATAATATATTTATAATAAACACCAAATAGAGCCAGATTGGTAGATCTTTAAGAGACGCTGGTTCTTTAATTTGTAGGACTTGTTGAACTAAGCAAACAAATAGTGCCAAAAGAAAACATAAAGTGCTAGTATTTAGTATTAGTATTTACAGCGTCCTCACAGTTATTTCTCCCGCTCTCAGTAAACCTCTGACTCGACTCTGAGGGAGCAGAAGACGGTGAAAGCAGTCGTGATTGGACGTGAGAGGAAATGGAGCGGAGCAGGAAGGAGGAGCTGCCAATGAGGCGTGAACAGGCTGATTTATTTAAATGGACACCAGTGGGAGTTCAACCAGCCGACTCCGCCCCCACTAGAGAGGGTCATCGCCTCCGAAAATGAAAGCTGATGTCAGGCCTGAGTCAGTCTGCAGGAGGGCAGGAAGTGATGTCATTAAAGCAGGCAGTGACACATACAGCTCGGTGTGTTTGCTGGATCTGACTGTTCAGGTCTCCTCCTGCCCGACACACACGAGCTTCACCTCATTTCTGTTTGTTCTGTTCAGTTTAATTGATCTCGATCCTGCAGGTTTATGTTCTGACACCAGTTTACATTATTCAGACTTGCAGATGGCTAAAAATACCACAATACCCACGAGCCACCGAATTTAAAGATGCTGAGACTCGTAGGTAACTTCTACTCTCACTTTTCATGTTCATCCAAGTTGTTTTTTTAACTTCTCAAGCCAACGGTGCCAGAAATATCTTCACAGTATGTGTCTCCAGTGTGTGTTACGTCTTACTGTTGTAGCATAAAACACAAATACTCAAGTACAGTACAAGTAGCTCAAAGTTGTACTTAAGTATTCATGTTATTTTCCACCACTGTTTGTCACCGAAGTCTTGACAGAAACTGGCATCAAACACTTGAGCTGTTAATGAAGATAAAAAGGCTCCAGGTTTTGGAAATCTTCCCAGCTGCAGGTTGAAACAGGCGGTTTGTGATAAAGGAGGAGCTCTTTATGAACACAACCGCCGGCATCTGGCCTCACGCACGCTGATGGCTGCTTTTAACTACACGGTACACAACCTGCTGGTTTTTACAATCTGCCCCATCTGCTGCGTCATCAAACTGCCATCAGCTGAATGTCACCAAGCTCTGAGGGAAAAGATGCTTGTAGTTGAACACATCTGTGAGTCATAGTTTGCGTCAGCTGGTGAGCAGTTTAATGTCTTGTAACTGTTAATGGACACATGATGGAAACTACGACCCCCGATAGGACAGTTTTTCTGGCCTTTTGTCTTCCTCCCATTTCTTCCAGAAGTCTTTTGGAAGGATTTTATGATTTTAGTTGTGTTAGTCTTCATTTTCCCCAGAGGATGCACCCAATGACTTTTCCTACAGCACCACCTTGAGTCATGTGGTTTTACTTGAAATATCTGTGATGGATGTATTGTTACAGCATTTGGTTCACACGTTCATGTTCCCCTCAGGATGAACTGTAATAACTTTGATCTTTGACTTTTCATGTCATGTATGTTGAGTACTTATTAGCATGCTAGCACACTAAAATAAGATGGTGAACATAATAAACATCTGCATGCATGTTTGCATTTTAATATTAATGCACCGTTAGTGATTCTTGTATTTTATCTTATTGCTCATTGTTGCTCAGCATGTCTGCATATGTCTTTTGTGAAGGTACTTGTATTTTTGATAGTAGTTGATTAATTATTTAATCATTGCAGCTATAGCTCATAGTGTGAGTTGCTTGCCTGTTAAAGTTGGTAGTCTCTTCAGTATCAGGTGTTATTGATCTGAAGCACTGCTGCTGTTTCCTTCATTAACGAGCCAGAGCTGTGTTCCTGTTTATTCCTCCCTGCTGCCTGCAGGACTGGACCTATTGATTATTAAGATTTATTCAGTGTCCACATCGCAGAGACATTCAGACTGAGGTTCTGGACTGATTTTATATTATTTCTTTAATCTCATCAGTTCTGGTTCATACGTAGCTCGGTGTTGGATGATGATGTGATTAGAGAATATTTTTGAGTCTGGATCGACCCGGATAGACCTGAGATGACCAGATCGATGTTACTGCTCAGCTGCAGACCTGCAGAAAGGACGTTACACCACATCAAGACCAGTCACACACAGACAGACATTGATCTTAACCCTGACGTGTCACTTCCTGTCTGTAGCAACCCTGCTGTCTGATGGTCAGCTGTTGTCACTAATCCCTAATGATCATTTTTTAAATGTTCCTGCAGTTTTCAGATGGATTTCACAGCGTCACATTCACTCACCCCAGATATTATATATGTTATATATGTTGTTGTGATCTGTGTATATGAATATAATATTAATGTTATAGAGGCTTATACACAGCATGCTCCATGCATGAAGTGAAATCAGTGATATTGTTGTTTGGTTGGACTGAAAACATAAATTAATTAATATTGTTTTACATTAGATTAAACTTTATTGTTACAAACCGTACCTCATTTAAATCGACTCATTTAAGAATTGAATTATTTATTATTTCATGAGGAGGAAGAAGAGGAGCAGGAGACTTCGCCATCAGTACCAAAGAAGACCGAACCATCACGCTGCAGAGTGAACCAGCGTTTATGCAGCACAACTTCTTTGTCATACATGATAGAAAACACAAAATCTTTGGATTGTGACCTGTTGGGAAAAATTATAAGAAGCATTTTTCACTATTTTCTGAGTTACCCTCTAATCTCATATTTATGGGAAATACAGGACAGTCAGGACATGTCCACGAGTCTCATTTATCAAAGCTGCTAATTTGACACATAAAACAGGAAATGTGAATTTTCAGCCTCCTTATGTTGAAATAATCTTTTTAACAGACAGATGTGCTGAAAGCTTTGATTTCTTGTTTTCCTGAATTAACGTGTTTTCTCTGGTTTTGTCTAAAACGATCTCAGCTGAGAGCTGAATCAGCTGCTTGTTGTCGGATTAAAGCGCTGGAGGAAGGACCGCCTGACCTTTGACCTTCTGTGTGACCCTGGCCTCCTCACATTGCTCCCGGGGCATCACCGTGTTGATCTAAGAGCTGCACAGGTGCACCATGGGAGCTCAGACTGGGTCTTAATTAACGTTTCCCATCTGGAAAGACTGTTAGCTCAACATCAGAGAGTTTAAACGAACACTTAATTATTCTGAAGTTAAAAGTATTTATGTTATATTAAGTTCAAACTAAATATTACATTATACTTTAACAAAACTCAAAACTGCTTACAAATGAACCTAAAAGTTAGTTTATTCATTTCCTGTCAGTTTATTTTTTTTCTGCTTTCTGAAAACTCATTTTTTTACAATTGGAAAAACTTAACATGTAATATTAAAGTAGATGTTCCCATTTATTGTGATGTTTTTGACATGTTTACAACAAAAAGTAAATAACTGCTTCATAATAAATAAAAACAATAAATTATTTACTCTCTCTCTCTCTGTGTAATGTAAATGTCTCTTCGTTCTTCTCTTAATTAAATAAATAATAAATGATTTTTCCACTGACCTTTTTTAAATTAACAATGTCATATAAAATATCACTTGATCTGCCATTTTTATTACAGCTATCATATATCTGTCATGCTGTAAAAAGCATAATGGTTTATACAGGAGTGTGTGTGTGTGTGAGTGTGTGTGTGTGTGTGTGTGTGTGTGTTGTTGTAAAGCGTAACAATGACACAGAGACATGCGGCTGTCAGAAAATATATCTGAAGCCTGGTTCATGGTTCATATTAAGAGGAGTTTTACTTGTTGTTCTTCTGTGGTTTTATGTCCTTCACATCTTCATCTTCATCCTCGTCATCGTCATGGATCCAGGAGGTTTTAGCCATGCTAGCAGCACAGTTCAGACTGAAATATCTCAACAACTATTGAATGTATTTTATATGTTCAAAATATAATTTAGTTTATGACCAAATACCCGTAAAGTTAAGAACATTCCCGTTAGCCTCAGCTGTACTGTGTTAAGCGCTAATTAGTCATGCAAGAAGTGCTACTTAACACGCTAAACCAACATGGTAAACATGTTAGCATGTTAGCTCAGGTTCAACCTCACAGACCTGCGAACGAAAGCAAAAGATGTTTTCTGATCCTGTCACAGATTTAGATCTGTGATGTGTTTCCATCCTGTTATAACTATATATAATATCACAATCACAGTTTTACATGTTTTAAACAGGAATCCTGCGTTTAATACAGTATTTCTATTTATTATAAAAGGAGTTTACTGTGTGATGGACCCTTTTAAATGTAGTTAAATCAAATGTTCTTTTATTTCTGTTAACACAAATGAATCTGATGTAATGAAGCAGACATAATTCATCATAGAGCTTCAATGAAGAGCTTCAACTGCATGAATGATAGTTTATGATCATTAAGAGAAGAAAACAGTGAAGATGTTCTCGGTTCAGACTCTAAATCTCAATAAAAAAGAACAAACAAACTTCTCATCTCTCTGAAAATTATCCGACGTTTCAGTTGACTGAACTGCGACATTCAAATGCTGCAGTTACATAACGAAGATAAACGAGATGGCGCGGCGTGCTTCACACTTCACACAGTAACCTGATTAATTACTCTTAATCATGTTGGATGAAGAGCTGCTCGGCTGCTGATTGGCCTGTCGCATTGATGCATTGCCTCTTCAGCAGAGTCAGAGAGCCGCCGTGGCCTCTGGGAAACTGTTCATTAAACAGGATACTTCTGGTCTGTAGAACCAGAGAACCACTCAGAACCTCAGAACCACGGTTCCACCTTCATAGCTTTAAACGTTCTGACAGACCTGCAGCTTTTATTCAGATACAGGTGCTCTTCTGTCTCTTTTGGACACAGTAGCTGCATTTTTAAACTACGTTGAAACATAAAGGTTGAAAAAGACAACAACAAAGCAGAAGTACGATCAGAGCAGGCAGCTGTTCCTCTGAACGTGTCTCTGCTCGTCTGATCCTCTTCAGATTAGCAGGTGAAGTTTGTACAGGTGAGCATGAGTCAGTGGCTGTGATGTCACACAGGCCTGACTCACCTGCCTGAAGGTAGGTGAGTCAGCTGCTGCAGTTTCACCACAGCAGTGGGTAACGGCAGGTATATCAGGTGATATGAGTGTGTGACTCACTGATGATGTCACCAGTCTCATCATTAAAAGTGAACTGTTTAAAGTGATGCCCCCTACAGGCTGCAGTGGTCATTACGGACACAACATCATGGGGTCATTCAAAAGGGTTCATCGTGTGGAGAGCAGGAATCAGATCAGGATGTTTGTTCTTCACACTAGATCGTCATATTTGTTGGAGAAGGATTCATGTTTAGATTATTGTAACTCACTGTGTTTCTGTTTCAGCCAAACGGTCTGAATCCTGCAGCCAGACTACAGGACACAAAATTCAATAAAAGGGTTATTGACATTTTTAGCACGTATACGCTTATCTGTACGTTTTAGAAATGATTTTAACATTTTAATGATTAACTTTGAGGCACGTCTGGGGTTGGACCCTGATTATATCTCTGACATACTCAAGGCTTACGAGCCTGAATGAGGTCTGTTGGTAATAACTCGTCTGTGTTTCAGTATTTTTGTTTAGTATTTATCTGGAGATTGTTCTTGTATGTGTTTGTAAATGACTTGTTATATAAATGATGTTATTATTATGTAGGAATGATATATATGAAACTCATTTTCAGCTGCTGACAGTAAATCAGTTGATATTTTAACGGTTTAACGGTGAGCATGAAAACTTCGCCAGTGTTATTCCAATTAAAATCACTGATAAACTTGATCAATAACGTTGCCACAGCAGCGGGTTAAGCTGCTCCATCAAATTCTGGTTAAACTCTGGAAACACATGAACCAAAACTGAGCTGCTGGCGATGTATTGATCGGCTCATTGATCGCTGGCGCTCATGTGGCCGGTGTGTCGGTCAGCAGCTGCGGCCTGGAGGTGGTGTGTTTATTATCCTGATATTAACCAAATGAGCAGACTGCACTGGGGCTTGTGTGTGTGTGTGTGTGTGTGTGTGTCTGTGTGCGTGTGTGTGAGTGTGTGTGTGTGTGTGTGTGCGTGTGTGTGCGCGTGTGTGTGTGTGTGCGTGTGTGTGTGTGTGTGTGTCTGTGTGTGTGTGTGTGTGTGTGCGTGTGTGTGTGTGCGTGTGTGTGAGTGTGTGTGTGTGTGTGTGCGTGTGTGTGTGTGTGTCTGTGTGTGTGTATGTGTGTGTGTGCGCGTGCGAGTGTGTTTGTGTGTGTGCGTGTGTGTCTGTGTGTGTGCGTGTGTGTGTCTGTGTGTGTGTGTGTGTGTGCGTGTGTGTGTGTGTGTGTGCGTGTGTGTGTGTCTGTATATGTGTGTGTGTCTGTGTGTCTGTGTGTGTGTGTGTGTGTGTCTGTGTGTGTGTGTGTGTCTGTGTGTCTGTGTGTGTGTGTGTGTGTGTGTGAAGGAAATTAGAACCATCAACCAGCCACATGCTCCTCACTTCATCTACAGATGTTCACTTATAAACGATATATAGGAAATATAACACAGACTTTATCCTCTCTTTAAATGCTCTTTAATATTATTAAAGAATATAAAGATAAATATTATTATTTATAATAATAATAATAATTATTTATTATAATAATAATAATTATTTATTATAATAATATTATCTGTAGCTACCGTTCTGTGATTTAATCATGTTGAACAGGCTCAGTCTTCATACCAACAGTCTGAGACTAATATGTAGATATTTTGATTTACTTACTTGAGCCTTATACACTATACTGTAGTTATGTATTATTATTATGTAGTTATGTATAATTACATCACCTACCTGAGCAGGTGAAGCGTCTGTAAGCAGGTGGAAAGGTCAGGCTGGGATAACACGATGGATCCAGTTTCAGTCGGGACCCCCAGTCAGCAGGACTCTTCCTGTCCTGTTGTGGTGATGGATGGCTAAGGGGGGGGCGTGGATACCTGCTCCCCCAGGTGAGACGAGTCCTCCTGGAGATGAACGACCTCCTCCATCATTACTCCAGAGTAAAAGTCATCCTGTCAGTGTCCTGCAGAGTCAGCAAACTGAAACCAAACACCTTTATTGAACAAACCTTGTTAGTGTAGTCTGGTGTAATTAGGTCTATCTGGATTAACTATGCATGTTAGTACTCTTGAGATTAAATGATTAGTTGATCAATTGATTACCTGACTGGCAGAAAATAAATAAAATAATTAAACTCATTAATCCTTCAAGTCATTTTTAAGCAACAAAATGTTAAATATTTTAGAGACTTTGTTTATAAATTAGAAGCAATGACAGAAATGTACACATTTTAAAACTAACTGTGTGTACAGACTCAATGTACCTGATGCTGAGTCTCATTAGCATCCTTCTCTCCTTCTTGCTCATCACTCTGAAATATACAGCGTTCAGCATCGTGGCAGCAACACTTCAAACACTCTGCAGCCACGGGGTGCTCGGCCTGCCAATGTATTTTTAATTAGACAGGAACGGATCCCCTGCTGGGGCGGCGGAGTTCACTGAAGTTCACTGGCAGGCCGTCGTTTGATGTTTCCTCACTGCTGCCAGCACTTCCTGTTTCCCCGAGCTAATAGAGGATCCCGCATCGACATGTCAGGGAGATCATCGACTCCTCACCCAGTGTGTCTTTTGTCAGCCGTTTCCACCTCGTTAACTTAATCTGAGTCATTATTAACTCACCTGTGAGGTATGGAAGACAAAACATAACACAAAAGGAAGAAACACCTACAGTGTACAAATGCATAAATAATAAAATAATGATGCTAATATATAATAATATATTTTCTGTGATGGAGCAGTCATCAAATTTATAGCCTACATTATGTTTTAATTAAAATAACAAGATAAAAATGTCTATTGATCAGGCCAGGTCCATGAGGACAATTATCTGCAAATGTAAATATATATCGTAACAATAAATTAAAAACTAAACAAATCCTGGACCTGACAATTAAATAAAAATACATGTTGTAGTTGTTGTGATGTAAGAAATAGAAAGTTTTCTCTAAATATTAAGTTTCCATAGTGGTACATCCCACATTTATTTTAGTTCCTTTGTGCATTTTAAATATTTTCATGACTTACTTACAGTTTTTGTCAACCACTTCATTTATTTGTTTCTTTTTTTTTATTGCTCAGCTTTGGTCCTTCGTAGAAACTGGTGAAATCAGTGTCTTTTCTGGGGCCTGAAACCAGCTTCCCTTCTTCACATCAAAGCAAGGACGACTCGACATATTTAACATGAGTCTGTCTTCTGCGTTTGCTGTGTGCAGTTTAATGAGCTCCTCCAGGGCTCCGCCATGAATAATGTATTCTTTATTCTGTTTCAGAGCCAACGAAATGGCATCTGTCTTCTGGGTGGACCAAGACCAACGTGATGCAAAGGACTGGCTGGAGATGAAAAAGGCTTGAGGTCGGACTCCAGGACGCTGCCACCAGACAGACCAGATAACGGGACGTCAGGAAGAGATGAGAATCTTTAGGACTTCATTCCTCATCTGTCAGCTCCCCTGAGGACACACCTGTAACACCTGACAGAGTGAAGTAATACAAACCTTCACTGAGCTTCATCAGCCACATAACACAGTGACATATTGACAGTATATCATATAGCAATGTCAGGAGAACAAATGATCAGTGAACATGTGTTTCCTGCTGTAATCATCCTCCTGTTCATACTGACCATTAGATCCCTTCATAATACACTTACAATGGAAGTGATGGAGACTGTAAATGTGTCAGATATCCACTTGATATGACTAACTCACACTGATGAAGCCTCAGAGAAGCTTCACATCTACTTTAAATGACTGTTTTTAACAGCCAGTATGAACAATGATTACAGTCACTGTTCATCTGACTGATGCTTTAAGACAACCTGCAGGTTAAACTAACCTAACCAAACACATGTATCGCTCAACACACAAGATGAAACTCACCAGCCTAGCAACACAAATGCTAATAACAACCCATAATGCATCACTCTCCACTCAAAGAGATCTGATCCTGTGAACATGTGATTGTCTTCACCCCCACTTTTTAAACATAATTACCAGAATGAAATCGTCTTATATTCTGGACAAAATTACTGGAAAATGACTGAAGATCAAAGAGAAATGACGTAGTTCAACATCTTTAACTTACAGCTGAATTTAACTGATTTGATATATATTTCAGTTTATGAACCAGCAGGCGGGTCTTTATACGTACAGACCGAACCAGGTCAGAAAAGCTCCCGATCACATTTCTGTTTGTTTTTACTGTGTCTTCGTCAGTAGTGTGGGGTCAAAGGTCACTGACAGCTGGCGGCGGGAGGCAGGGTGAGGAGGGTCAAGGCCACCGGGGGAGTCAAAACAGTCTGAGAGCAGGAAGGAGAAGGAGCGTGCACACACACACACACACACACACACACACACACACAGTGGATGAAGCTGTGAACATTAAATGTGTCACAGAAGACTCAGCGAGAGCTTTTTGTGTTTTTTCTCAAACATGAACAGAGACTCATTAAAATCATTAAGTGTGTGTGTGTGTGTGTGTGTGTGTGTGTGTGTGTGTGTACGAGTCCAACACATTAACATTAACAGATCAGAACTAACAGATACAGAACTAATGAAAAATCAGGTTTCCATAACTTATCAAACTTGTTAATGATCATGTGGTGTTTGGATATCAGTTTATTCTCCTGAGTGCTTCTCTGTTCAGGAGGATCGATGATTTCTGTTGGGCAAACACACAGCATTAAACAACAACAGCGTCTGCAAACATCAGTCTCCATTTGGCTCGTTTGTCTCCACTAATTACAGCTCATTCAGCTGACAATTAGCATTTGCTGCTACATGTAATCAGCTGTAGATCTGAGAGGGAAACAGCGTTTAATCCAGAGATATGGATCCTCCTGCTGCAGCTGATCAGCTTCACACTGTCAATACACCTGCACCAAAAACACTTCATACATAGAAGATGAAATAAAGAAAGAAAAACAGCATAAACACGTTCAAATACAAAAACTTTAGAAAAGGAATCAAAAAGTTAACTTGAACTGTGTGTGTGTGTGTGTGTGTGTGTGTGTAGCAGCCTCAGGTTCCCCTGAGTAATCGTATGGTGACCTTTGACCTTCTTACATTTGGCTGCTTGTTACATAAAATCTCCCAATAATCTTATTTTTTTTAAAGCAGAATATTGATTACTGATATATTATATATTGATATCATCATAATTTCCTCTAATGACTCCATGAATCCATAAATGGAAACAGATCTGTGCATCTTTTGCTCACATCTTCTGGCCAATTCTATTTATTTTAAATAAATATTTTCCAGATTTTCTCTTGCTATCGTTCCCTCTTTTGGTTTGAGGATCATCGATCGGCTGCTGACGTTAATAAAGATGAAGCACAGAGAGGAAATTAAAGCCCGGCTTCCCTCCTCTAATGAGATCATATCCATCATGCTACACTACAGACACTAACTGTGTTTGTGTTGGTGGAAAAGCACAGAATTATTGTGTAATGGTGTAAAAATGTGTATAATTACTGAGAGTAAAGCTAATGTCTGTATGTGTTAAATCAATACATGATCATTTCTATTAAAGATGTTGATCGCTGTGAACTTGTTGCCTCCGTTTTCCATCTCTGGTGGGAAGCTGAAGAGGCGGAGCGGAGGTCTAGGTGTGTGTTCTGCATACAGATCGACTGTCTGTAACGATGCAGACGGAGGGAAAGGTGTTCTTGCTGTTGATTGGCCGGTTCCCCGGTGCTAACGCCATCCAGACAGTAAACACGTTTTCTGCTCTAATAGCATGACAACCGTCAATCAATCATTCAGTAGTTCATCACAAGATAAAAGACATTTATGAGTAATACTGTTAAAATGATGGTTTCAGACCAAAACACTGATCAATGTAACAGCTGATATTATTATTCATAATTATTTTAGTATATATTTTTTTTAATAGCTTTTAATTTTTAGCCGAGTCTGTTGTGTTTTTCTTTTTTATGTAAAGTGTCTTTGAGTATCTAGAAAAGCGCTTTTAAATAAAATGTATTATTCTTATTCTTATTATTGTTTAATTATTAATTATTATGTTAATTGTTGGTTATTCTTTTTATTTCATTGTGTTGTATTTGTGTTATGCTGCTATCTATCTATCTATCTATCTATCTATCTATCTATCTATCTATCTATCTATCTATCTATCTATCTATCTATCTATCTATCTATCTATCTATCAGCTCCTGCTTCCTGTTTCATCTGCAGACTCTTCACACCGACAGTTATGAATATTGTCTGTGATACATCAGAGGTTGCAGAAACAATAAAAAATGTATGCGACTGAAGCGCTCGTATCGATTTCTTTTCTTTGATCAAACGGGAATAATGAACGTACTGCAACTTCTGTGTTCTGCTGACTCACCTTTTCTCAGGATAATCTGTTGTGAGTCGAGTCTGAACCGTTTAGTCCAAGGTGAGCAGGATCAATAACCACAGTCTGAGCGCTGATGGGAGACTGATGAGGGCTCATCTCTGACCTTTAGCTGGTAATGAGATGCTCGGTCCTGCAGAGGAAACAGTTTACTTTACATCAACACAAGTTCTGCAGGTAAAAACACAGAAATGATCCTTTAACTGGAAAAGTGCACAGAAATGATGAGTAACTACAAACTGGAAATGCTTCAAGTTTGTGTTGTAATCAGTTTATGAATCCTTTTTGGATAAAACCATTGTGTGTGACAGAAGCAGCTTCAGTGAACACGTTCAGTCTGACTGAAGAACTTATCGCTGTCTCAGAGGATGATCCCACACAGCGAGGCTGAAGCTCTGAACCCTCAGCCTGACTTGTCCTCACTCAGCTGGGTTTTTGATTTGCTCCGTGTTATGCTAACGAAGCTCTCAGAAGGCTTCACACTGACACGGTTTTACCAAATTTCTCTGCAAGAGTTGTTGCAAATGTGATTCAGGAGTCCCCGGGGAAATAAGCATGCAAGGTGCTGCTGCTGTTTGCCCGTCAGGCAAAGTAATATCCTCAGCCTGTTAGACGGAGCAATAATCTGCACAGGAGGGGCCCTGCACCCCCGGGGACTGTGAGTGACGCCCAGGGAGAGTCTGCCGCGGTTTATGAGGCTATTGTCACATTCAGAGTCAATGTCCTCATCACACAGATGGTGAAAAACAGAGAGAGCCTCCCTGCAGCAGAGACTGAAACATAAACAGTCGTGGACTCGTACGTCTCTTCTCAGAGCAGGAAATCACCACTAAGTGGCCAAAAATTCTCACAGCATGTCCACAGCAAGCTGGTTACATTCATTAATGCATCTAAAAGTGTTTTTCTTCCCCAGAAACAGAGTTTTTCTAAAACAGTGGAGTGTTTAATGTGAAAACACTGACTGGGTGTTTTAGTAAAGTAGTTTCACTGCTATCTGTGCTGATCTGTAGGAGCTACACTCTGAGCAGAATAAGCTTATTGAAAGATGTGCTGTCCCTGCTCATGTCCTCACAACAACTCAACATGCAGCTTTGCAACAATGACGATTCAAACGAGAATCAAACGTTGAGATAAAAAGCGTGAAGAGGCTCGATAGCAACTATTTTTATATATTTTTAGACTCTTATTATATTATATTATAGACAATAATATTTGAGAGATGTTGCTATGCTATCTGCATACCTGCAGAAATAAGCGTGTTTTAGAATCAGTACTCATGCAGTTTACAGTGAGATTATGCTAAGCTATAGTAGCTTTAGTATTTGAGTATTGTGTTTTCTTTCTGTTTAGTGTAGTATTTCTATCTGTAGTATCGAAACAGAGTAAATAATATAATAATAATAATAATAATAAAAGATAAACAGCAGATCACATAAAGTTACATGAAGTCGCTCCTGCAGAGAGAAAGCGAGTCAGATCCTTTATGACCCTCCTGTCTCTGCTGCCCCCTGCTGCTATAAAACATGATATTACAGCTTCATGTTTAACACACACCGGCAGTTAGTGTCTGTAGTGTAGCATGATGGATATGATCTCATTAGAGGAGGGAAGCCGGGCTTTAATTTCCTCTCTGTGCTTCATCTTTATTAACGTCAGCCAAAAGAGTGAAATCAGGTCCAAACACACTTTAACGGGTTGAACAGGACACATCGAATCTACTGCAGTGTTTCTGCAGGAAGACGGTTCTCTTGACTGATTATAGTTGTTGAGGTTTTCTACATAATGAAATGTGCCAGTCTATAACACAAGCTAAAAGCTTCCCAGTTTTAAACTAGTGCATCATTTCACATTAAAACCGCAGCATGTCTTAACTAGTGAAACCTCAGACTGTAGCATCATGAGTTATTTGCTCATTCAGTCTAAAGTCATTTGAAGCATGTTATATTTTTTCAGGTCTTCATGGATATTAACATGCTAACGTTAGCATGTTGGAAGCTGTAAATAACAACTCATCTCTATGGTAGCTTGTGTGTTCATTATGTGGACGTTTACGCATCATTAAATTAAGTTTCATTGTGCGACTCCTTCACAAATCAATAAACTGATGGCTTCAAATGGAAAATAAATCACATTTTTATGCTAATAATTTTGAAAGATCCAACAGTTGCTTTTTTATGATGTTGTGTGGCTGATCAATAATACTGATTACATGCAGTATGATTTAAATTTATGATAACATTAATTTTTTATTATTTCACAGTAATTTTTAATATTAGGTTTTTTTACACTAATATTGTTTTATTGTTTATAACGTTTATTATTTTTCATGCCAGCATTACATACATTAGGTTTATTTTCATTGTAGGTTGGCCCACACAGGGAGGCTAATTGCCATCATTTCAGTTGGTCCAAACCTCCAAGTGGGGTCAAAGGTCAGATCTGTGCTGGGGGGGGGATCAAACATCTGCAGCTCAACACATGAACACATGAACAGTCTCTTTATTCATGGCGTCATCGCTGCAGCAACAACACATCTGCATGCTGAGAGACAAAAACTGAGACAAATGGCTCCTCTGAAGAAATTAAAATCTCAAAATTTTAATTTTAATTCAGTTTATTTGGTGAAGTTGAATGAGTTTCACCTTTAACTTCAAGCGTGAGGACGCAGGGAGACAAGAGTGAAAGTAAGTTAGAGTAGTGATGGTGGATGGACGAGGACAGGGCGAGGTGCACAAACCTTTTCACTGCCTGAGCTTGATTAAAGTTGACCTTGACTGTGAGGAGGAGAGCAAAGAGTGAAGAAGAAAACAGACGGACAAATGAAAACTAATGACTGTGGTGGAGACTAAAGGAAATCAATGAGCAGCAGATCAATGGTGATCCGATTTTTTTTTATCGCTAATTTCTAAAGAAGGTGGTGATCGCTCCTTTCAATCGGTTATTTCAGGTTATTAGGTGTCAAGAAATGTCCGGGTGACTTATAGAGCCGATAACCTTAAATCTAAATAAATGAGTGTGAGGAGGAGAAACACAAAGCCTTCTGGGTAAATGATCAGTGGCAGAAGAAGTGAATCAATCACAATCAGTCAAAAACTAGAATATCTGCATTTGTGACCCGAGCAGCAAAACATTTCACAACTTTGCAAATGAATATCTGTGCTGATAGTTGGTTAACATTTAGAGTTATATTATAGTGGTATATATTATAGAGTTATATGAGCAGCCTAGCAGCACCTACAGGTGAAAGACCATCACATATCTCCAAAACAGATTTGAAGATGTCAGTCGGGACTCTGGGATGGAAATGTGTTATCAATTTCTAGATTAAACAAAGAATTGGGAAATAAACAAGAGTTTAATTGATGAAACATTATAAGCTTCAGACTTAGTTGAGTTTGTCTCATTACAGAATAAATGACCATCAAATCCTGTTTTCAGACTCATCTGTTGCTACACTGGTCAGAAACTGGTCTCAGTTTGTAGCTCTGTGATGCAAGTCCAGCTCTCAGGTGTGTTTCAGAGTTTAGATGCTGGTCTTTGCTGATTGGCTGTTGCCTTGGAGACGGGCGTGGGTCGACCCCAAAGCCGGAGCCGACTGACTCCTCCGTCCGGAGCGATGATGAGGCGGATGTGACTGACGGGTCGAGTCAGCGTCAGTTCCTCCCCGCTGTAGAGATGTCTGTGATGAGGACGAAGCTGCAGCACAAACACAAACCTTCAGCCTAATGAGTCTTCATTATATCCACTTTGACTTGGTTTATTTAAAACACATCCAAATATAATTTAAATCTATGTTTAGATATTAACATTAACTGAGGAAGGTGACAGAAAAAAAGACAATTATTTCACACAAGGGCTCATTTTTACTTAAAATAAAAGAAAGGAGAGTAGTTCAGTGTAAGGCAGACGCTACTGAGCATGTGCAGAAGATGACACCAGCCAGTTCTGCTCCAGGTTTCTGCTGTTAAAGGGTTAAACAGGGAAATTAAAGATACGCTCTGGACCTGCTCTACGCGTGAGGTATAATGAGACAACTGGTGCAATATAGGGTTAGGGACACGGTCAACGTGTATCCAGACGGTTTTGTTGCTGCTCTCAGGGAGGAACCAGAAGACGCTTTTGGCTTCGGGTCTTTCTGTTGGCTGGTGGCCATCTTGGCAGACAAGCTTTTTTACAAACTTGGGAAAGAAACGACTGAGAAGCAGCGACTCGCCATCTGCCAACACTTCCTGATTTATTCATCACATGCAGCTTTGTGCAAAGTGACACTTTGAATTATTCCCATCTGTCAAGATTATGTTAATATCAAATTAATTGCACCATTTGTGTTTATTTAAAAGATGAAGAATCACTCATTTCCAAATGAGATGAAGAAGCGACATCAACAGTGACCCAACCTGGCAACATGAGGACAGAAAAGTACAAAATGAACCTACTTTCTGTGGTGGAAGGAGGACCTGCCATTTCCCAGAATTCCACCTGCTCCTGATGCACTGAGCTTCCTCCTCAGGGGTCAAAGTGCACGCCTCGATCCTGCAGGAGTCTGGAAAGTTACCTGGATGGAAAAACACGCTGCAGTTTTGTTCTGCTCTTAAATGGAAATTTGAGATATTTTCTCAGAGCAGCTGAGACGTCGGTCCACCTTTGAAGTGGTTGGTGTCAACCTCAACGCTGCGGATGACTCCGTGGTGACCGAGACGAAACACCGCCCACTCCCACCCAGGTACCTGCAGGATCCCCCGCTGGTCCACCTGCAGCAAGGACAAGCAGGAGGACATATAGTCACACTGCACTTTTATCAATGTTCACAAGGACAGCGGGGACATTTCAGTTAAAGTGAGTCAAAATAGTTTTGGAGACATTTTGAAGACAGGAAGTGAAGACATATTGTGGAAAATGTACCAAGAGGACATTTGGAAAAGGTGAACATTTGTTGTTTTTTACTTTGTCCTGTCCTCACTTACGTACTGAAAAGTCTGCTTGAGGCTTTAGACTTTGTTTTATTCTTACAGTTAGAATTAGATTAGGTTGGGGAGTCTGTAAACCTTCAGGTTTTTTGGTCTGTCCAGCCTGCGCGCTGTTTCCCACCCGTCAGCCATGTTGGCAGCCTGACCGAGGCCTGCAGGCACAACGGAGCAAGATGATAAATTAGCAAAGTTCAATTTCTTAACACAGTAATTGTTTGAACTAATCAGGTGAGCATTTTCTACCAATCATGTTGCGTGGATGTCCAAAGTGGGCGTCGCTGTAGCCAAGGCAGACTCCCCCATTGGTCAGAGCCAGCAGGTCGACGTCCTGGTTGGTGGAGACAGACAACCAATCTCTCTGCCCGATGCCGAACACGCGCAGTCTGGCTATCCCCCCATCTGAACACACACACACACACACACACATATTGTATGTACAATATGTTTACTATATGATCCTATTTATCTGACTGTGTGAGCGTGTGTACCTGGGTACATGTTGAGGCGCAGGTGTGTGACTCTGCGGTAGAAGTTGACCTCGAAGTAGTTGTGGCAGCAGTCCGAGTATCCAGGCTGCAGCTCTGACATACACACCAGCTCTGGCCACGCCTCTGAGCCCAGCTGTCAATTAAACACATGTCACAGTATTATATAACAGTATTATATAACAGTATTACCATTGCCGAGTGTTACCATGGTGACAAACTTACTGTTATGTTACCATGGTCACCAACTACTTTCACTACTGTATTTTCAGCTACAGACTGGCAGTATTACCATGGAGACTGCGGCTTGGTGACCACATTAATGTGAGAGTTACCTTGGCGACAGCAGCCAGCTGACTATCGGAGGCGGCCATGCCGGTTCGGTCTCCTTCCAGCGTGAAGGCAGGCGGTTGGTCTGTAAGAGGAAGAGTTGTCACGTATGATGAGTTGTCTAACACTAACCACAATACATTCACAGATAAATGTCAGGCTTCAGAGATGTGAGCTACTCTGGCAAAAACAGACTCGGTGTGTAAAAAGCCTGAAAATGTTTAAAGTGAGTTTGACAGTCCTGAATAAAGGTGAGAGTGGGAGAAAATAAATATGAGACAGAGCTGTTTGTACCCAGACAACCGGCCTGGATGGAGACGTGAGGCGAGTAGTTTCCAGTGAAGAAGGATGTGTCGACATCAAATCCATAAATGAGCCCAGGTACTCCAAGCTGGATGATGCACCAGTCATGACCTTAAAGAAAATCAATTAATGTTCTTAGATTAGTGTTTTGGTGTCGGTGTGAGCTTGAGTCCCTAAACTGAGGTTTTTGAAACGTAAGAAGATAAACAGTTAAAAAGGATTGTTTAAGGTGATTGTGAAATAAATGTCTTCCATTATTTAAACTAACCAGGTATTCTCTTTCTTCTTGTCTCCCATCCATCCATCCACTTTCCAAACTCAGTGAAGGCAGAAGCGATAAAGTGTGGCGGCTCCCTCTGCACAAACACAGTAACAATGTGTTGAAGATACTTCAGAAAAACTCACTAGAGGACCAAACATGGACTCATCCGCTGCTGAAAACTGTTCCAGACAAACAAATGCACTATTTCCTCCTGTTGGTTTGATTTAAAACTACAGTGAGCAGCTGTTCCATCATTTCACCTGCACGCTAAATTATACTAAGTGTAAAGTTGTATTATTTGGACGCAGATGTGTGAGACCAACGATATATTTGTGGGGTGATTTTGAAGAATTTACATTAATGGGCTTAGAGCTGCTCCTTAATCAATGCAGTATGTCCCATTTTCTCCAGTACACACTGTCTACAACTAGTGCAAATTCTAAACTAAACTAAATGTACTATAATACGTAGTAATATTGACTTGTCCCTTAAAGTGATATGACTGTAAATCACCACAGCAGAGCCTTGTTTTCCTCTGACTGTAACAGGAACAGTAACAGCGGTAATGATCACGTGTGCTGCTGAAATCAAACGTGACCGTGGAGGATCAGAGTTGTACCTTCAGCATGTTGGCAGCAGGAGCGAACCATTCATCTGAGGCAAAAATAACCTGAACAGAAATACAAGACAAACCAATGAGGGTCATGAAGTGTGTTTCTCTTTCTGTTGTTCACTTTAATAACGTATAGGCTATAATGCATGTTTGCATATATGTGTTATTAATGAGTATACTGGAGTATACCTCTACATGACAACATCTCAGTGACTCACCTTCCCACCGACCGCCTCACAGGCCAGATCATTAAACTGTAGGAAGTTTGGCTCTGTTGCCGTCTTCACTGCAGTTTTCCTCTCCGCCATGTTGAAGGTTGTACTGAAACTTCAGCTGCTCGTCCTGTCAGCTTCTGTCCTGCAGGACGAAGTTCATCGGCTGCTAATCACAGAGAGCAGGCTGTTTATTTAGACAGAGTGAAGGTTACTGACTCCATGCACTCATACATGAAGCTCCCACTGATGTGAATACACAACAAACACTGGCTCATTACACAAAGGTTTTTATGAAAAAGCTCACATGTTGTTACATGTTGTTGAAAACAGTCCAGCAAAGTAAATATGCAAAAAAGTTAATAGTATTTTTCTGTTGTATGTTGTTATGTTTTAATGAAGTGATATTAATGTGGTTCTATTTTCATTGTTTTGTATAGGATGTAATGGAAATGAAAACTGCATACAATCTAATGAAACAAAAAGGTAATGATAATACTGAGCAAACACGTTGATGCACGGGCCCCGCCCAGTTAAAAAGCCCCTTCAGTCCTTCACTCGGTTCTCATAGAGTTCAAATCCCCACTTTTACTTCTGATAATGTTTGTTCCTCTACTTTCCTCTAAGCTATTGATTCGTTTAAGGATTTTCCCACATTTGCTTTGTTAAATAAGTGTGAAAAACTTCAATATGTTTAAAGTATACAAAACGAGTAAACTACAAAATAAGTAATATCTCATCTCATATATTCATCCTTTAGATTGTTAGTAAACAAATATAGTCTTCATATGATAATTATATATCCAACAAAAGTGTTCTTCATGCATTTAATAATGGAAATAAAAATAAATGAATGTATAAGAAACAAGTAGGATGATTCTGTGTATATCATGTTATAAAGTGAGATGGAGGCCGTGTGATGTAGTTCTGCTGTCTGTCCACTACATGGTGATAACTGACCATCATCATCAGACACAGACGGAGGATCAATAGCATGCTTGATCAATACTGATATGTTAAAAATACATTTAAATACATGACTTATACAAAGATATAAGTGATGCAATTTACTATAATACTAGTAAAAGATATATATATATATATACATGTACATACAAGTACAAGTAATACTACTGACTGATTTCTTTATGTGAGAGTCCTGTCCTAGATAGATAGATAGATAGATAGATAGATAGATAGATAGATAGATAGATAGATAGATAGATAGATAGATAGATAGATAGATAGATAGATAGATAGATAGATAGATAGATTAACATTTACAGATTCTCACTGCAGGTAAACTCACTTCAGGTAAACTCACTACAGGTAAACTCACTACAGGTAAACTCACTACAGGTAAACTCACTTCAGGTAAACTCACTACAGGTAAACTCACAGTCTCTGTCATGTGTAGACAGGATTGTATCTGAACTGTATTGTGTTTCTGTTTGTTAGACAGGCAATGCTTTAAAGTCAATGTATAATACATTACAGAAGTAGCAGAGACACGAGAACAGTGAGTGGGAGGGTTTGACAGGCGCAGAGGATGTCGGGACATGTAGTTGTCGCAGCAGCTTCCGGTGTCGCTCTCTGGCGTCACACACGTATGACAACATGGCCCCTGGCTGGCGGGCCGCGGTGCCGCTCTGCGTCCTGTACCTGAGCCGCCTCATCCTGTCCACCGAGTATTTCTCCAGCCTCACGCTGTTCAACAACGAGCTCCACAAGCAGGGATGCAGCTCGCTGTCCGACTGGGAGGAGGTCGCGTCTGACTGCGGTAAAGCGTCTTGTTCTGTCGTTACGTTGCCACGTCCTCCCGGTACTGTCAGCTGTGTGTTAACGAGCAGGCAGTGTGTCCTGCTGCAGTACCGGTCAGATGTGATGTGATCAGATGTGATCAGAGGTGATCAGATGTGATGTGATGTTGCAGACTGTGTTCATGTGGATCATTACTGTAACACAACACTAGCTGCATGTCGCAGCTCTGCACCAGACTCCGTTCAGAAAACGCGTCATTTTAACAAGGAAACTGGTTCATGTGTGTAGCGCAACAACAAAACGTTAAAGAAACACAATGCAGAAAAAACACACTTAAATACAGTTAAAACGGGTCAAGTCTGCTTTTCCCTTCAGGAGTCTCCACAGTGAATCAGTTACCTCATCTAACCCTGTCTGTATCCTCAATCCAGATCCTCAATCATGATCCTCAATTATGATCCTCAATTATGATCCTTAATTATGATCCTCAATTCTGATCCTCAATCATGATCCTCAATCATGATCCTCAATCATGATCATGAATTCTGATCCTCGTTTCTGATCCTCAATCATGATCCTCAATCATGACCCTCAATCCTGATCCTCGTTTCTGATCCTCGTTTCTGATCCTCAATCATGATCCTCAATCATGATCCTCAATCATGATCCTCAATCCTGATCCTCATTCCTGGTTATCTCAAGTAGATTAAATCGATCGCAACTGGACTTGGTTATTTGTCTTGAAGACGTTTCACCTCTCATCCAAGAGGCTTCATCAGTTCATGCTAGCTTGACTAGGCTGGGACTAGTCCAACTAGCTGGTGTAGAAACCCAGGTATTTAACCTCTGTGGAGGCAGTCACATGGCCTGTGATGTCATTGGTCCTCATTCCCGATCCTCATTCCTGGTCCTCAGTCCTGCTCCTCAGTCCTGACTCCTCAGTCATGATCCTCAGTCCTGATCCTCAGTCCTGATCCTCAGTCCTGATCCTCAGTCCTGATCCTCAGTCCTGATCCTCAGTCCTGATCCTCCAGCTCACATCCTACCTGTGGATCATACCCACTAACAACATGAACATCACACCTTTGATTTCTAGCTCCAGACTCATCACTCTGACGCTCTTTTTACCTCCAGGACTCCTAACAAACTCCTTCCAGATAACTCCTCCTCCATTTCTCTTACTATCGAAACTCATTTTCTTTATGTTAATGTCCAGAAAAGAATGACAGGTGAATGACAGGTGAACATATGAGTGACAGGTGAACATATGAATGACAGGTGAATGACAGGTGAACAGATGAGTGACAGGTGAACAGATGAATGACAGATGAGTGACAGGTGAACAGATGAGTGACAGGTGAACAGATGAATGACAGGTGAATGACGTGAATTTTGTATTCCTGTTTCTTAAACGTGAATATTTTCTGGTTTCTTTAATCCTCAATAATAATATAGATTAATTCAAACCACATTTTGACTTGTTTGGGGTCTTCTTGACATCTCAGATATTTAATGTTGTGCTGAGCTGGTTTGTGCAGTTTTTGACTCATATAATGGTCATGAATGTTTCTCATAATCAATGCTGTGAATATTTATCTTTTCAGAATCATCCATTTTACAGCTGGAGGATCCAGACTGTGAGGAGGGAAGCAACCCGCCCTGCGAGTCTGTCTTCTCCCTTAACGCAGAGAAGATCCTGGTGAGATGACACACACACACACACACACACACACTCTTATCAGATGCAGCTGTAACTGTTTCCTTTATAAAAACAGCTGCGGGTTGTAGCATAGAGCCAAACAAACTAACAGACAAACAACCACTACAAACAGTAGCTGAAACAACAACAAATATAGGAACCCGTGTATGTTAGTGTACGTACTATTAACATCAGTTAATGATGAATGAATTGACTTTATCTGACATCACATGACTCTTTACAGCATCAACAGCGTCCTCCAGGTGACATCTAGATTTTGAGCTGTTATCACATCTGCTGTTGAAAGAATTTCACCTGTTAAATGAATGTTGATGAAAATATGTACAAGAGATGTTCAACATTAAAGTCCACGTGTGCCTGTTTGTTGTTGACGGTCTTGATCTCAGTTCTCTGAATGTCATTCTGCAAAAACAGCCTTTCTGAATGTTTCTTACTACTCGGGTCCTTTTTGTGTGTCTCTATTAAGTCTGTTGTGTTTTTTCTCATTTCGGATCGTTCAGTCGGCATCACACAGGAAATGAAACGTGTATCATTCTCTCTCTCTGTCTCTCTCTCACTGTCTCTCTCTCTCTCTCTCTCTCTCACTGTCTCTGTCTCTCTCTCTGGCTCTCTCTCTCTCTCTCTGTCTCTCTCTCTCTCTCTCTCTCTGTCTCTCTCTCTCTCTCTGTCTCTCTCTCTGTCTCTCTCTCTCTCTCTCTCTCTCTCTCGTGTTTCCTCTTCTTCGTCCTTTTCTCACAGAACCAAGCGAAGTTGTTCATAGAGCAGAAGAAAATCCCCTTCCCTGTAGACAACCACAACACAAACGAAGAACTTGGTAAGATGATCCAGTTTATGCAGAACGTCTGTATGTGGTTCTGCTGTTTGTTCCCCGCTCGTCCGTCTCATCGTCCGTCTCATCGTCCGTCTCATCGTGTTTTCTTGTCATTGCAGCCATAGGCTACGTTCTGATAGGCAACGGTCTTTATGATGAAGCCATCAAGCACTTCTCACTGTTACTGCAGGTAACCGAAGATGCAGATATCCACTCAGTGTTTGTTCACCCTTCTTACAACCTAGAAACAAAACCAGGTTACCTTTCTGTGTTTGGTACAGGGTGACCCAGAGTTGGTCAGTGCCATCTATGGGAGAGGGATCGCTTATGGAAAGAAAAGTCTACAGGTGAGTCACTGCACTGCAACACCAACCATTCAAATACACTACTGTAACTTCCACATGCTTTTATCATTAGTCAAAGTGTCTGCAGGTCCATGACAGTTTTCACACTTTATGCACCAGAAGACTAATCGATTATTCCAGAAAGTGATCAACACATTAACCAAAACTAAAAATCATCGCTAGTTTCAGCCCTAAAATAAAGTTATAATTTCTATCTGATCGTTCAGTACTGAAGCTCTTCCTGATAATTCATACTTTATATTCCAAGTAACAAGGTCTCTTTTTCTTAAACTAATCTGATCAAAACAGTCACAATAAAACACATTTTCATTTGTTCGCTCATATTTATGTTTAGTTTTGTGCCAAAATGGTCTCAAACTTCATTTATTATAATAATGTTGATTTTCTGAAACCCACTCTGTTATCAGCTGTTCAAATGTTTATGGGTACTTTTTAATTTTTAATTGTCTTCACCTTTATATTAAGCTTTATGTCAACGTAATGTAACCCCCCCTCCCCCCCTTCTCCATGCCAGGACATAAAAAATGCTGACTTGGCGTTATACGAGCTCAACAGAGTCATCACCCTGGAGCCGAACTGGCCAGAGGTCTACGAGCAGAGAGCAGAGGTG
This sequence comes from Pampus argenteus, assembly GCA_036937835.1. Taxonomy (NCBI): domain Eukaryota; kingdom Metazoa; phylum Chordata; class Actinopteri; order Scombriformes; family Stromateidae; genus Pampus; species Pampus argenteus. Next base: position 530,392 of record CM072876.1, read on the forward strand.
AGGCCGCCCCCGTACACACCTCTGTGTATATACACATATATGATTACGTTTCCATGGCTGCCACCTCTCTCACCTGATCGCATTGATGTTCAGGTGTGTGATCAGTCTGTGTGTGTGTGTGTGTGTGTGTGTGTGTGTGTGTTCAGATCCTGTCTCCTCTGGGTCGCATCAGCGAGGCTCTGGCTGACCTGACCAAAGCCATCCAGCTGCAGCCCTCAGCTCGTCTCTACAGACACAGAGGAACGCTGCTCTTCATTTCAGAGGTTTGATGCTATAAGTGTGCGTGTGTGTGTGTGCGTGCGTGCGTGTGCGTGCGTGCGTGCGTGTGCGTGCGTGCTGACTCTCACCACCTTCCCACCAGGACTATGTGGCAGCTATGGAGGACTTCCAGCAGTCTTTGGAGCTGAAGAAGAATCAGCCGATCGCTATGCTGTATAAAGGCCTCACCTTCTTCCACAGAGGCATGCTCAAGGTACAGACGTGTATTTACAGGTGGTTTCTTTATTATCCATCCACAGCTAATATGAACACGAGGAAAACCACTTAAAAACCACAAAATAATTACTACTTTGATGAAAATATCCCAAACACACTTGATTTGCAGACAAGTTCCTGCTCAAAGGAACCAGATCTGTCGGGAGTTTTCTCTGTGTGACAGTTTGATGTGCAGTGATATGGTCACAGGGTCACATTGTGATGCTGGGTGTGAAATACAGTTTGTAGACAACATCTGAATATATGTGATGTAACAGTGGGAAGCGTCTGCTGAGTTTTAGGTTTGTCCACATGCTTTTCGTGGCAGTTTGCTGTCAGCTGTGTGAAAGCTTGTTGTGTTTTCTCGGCTCAGGAAGCCATCGAGACGTTCAAAGAGGCTCTGAAGTTGAAGTCTGACTTTGTAGACGCCTATAAGAGCCTGGGACAAGCCTACAGGTACAAGTCTTCATCCTTTTAACCAGATGAAAGAACGCAGCATGGAAATGAGATCGTACTGATGTCTGCCTTCTTTTCTTTCTTGCTCTCTTCCGTTTTTCAGAGAGCTGGGTGATTTTGAGTCAGCGATGGAGAGTTTCCAGAAAGCTCTCATGTTGAACCAGAACCACATCCAGTCCCTCCAGCTCCGAGGCATGATGCTGTACCACCACGGCTCGCTGCAGGAGGCCATAGGCAACTTCAAGGTAGAAGAATTCACATGAATAAAGTAGCTGGCTCAATCACTCCTTTACACAGCATGTATAGAGCAGGTTCAAATTGCTCTTTTACCCTGAGTTAGTTTGTAACGCAACATAAACACATGTTTTCTCCTCCAGAGGTGTCTGCAGCTGGAGCCCTACAACGAGGTGTGTCAGTACATGAAGGGCCTGAGTCACGTGGCCATGGGACAGTTCTACGAAGGCATCAAAGCTCAGACTAAAGTCATGTTGAACGACCCCCTGCTGGGGCAGAAGGCCAGCTCTGAATACCTCAAAGTAAAATACCTCAGAGGTTGGTGTTCCTGCAGACACATACAGGAAACACATTTATACTGACCTGATTCAACTTGACCTTGTAGCAGGTAAAACATGTTTCTGCAGCGATGGTTGATGCTTTCCTGAATTATTTTAAATTCTAGAAATATATAAATAAAATGAGAGAAGAAGAACCGTTACTGGAACGCATGTGATGATTTGTTCAGATTGTTGGTTGCAGCCCTACACCTGTATGGTCTTATGTTTCAGTACAGTTTATATATTTATGTTCAATGTACTACTGATTATTATCCACAGTTGTTCCACGCTCTTATCGTCTCATCTGTCTCTCTGTTAAATTCACATGAGCAAATATGTCACATAACTGAAAAAGGTTGTTTTTCTACCAGAGTACTCTCGCTACCTGCACTCCCACCTGGACATCCCAGTAGCGGAGTACAACGTGGATCAGGACCTACCGGGGAACTTCAAGAACCACTGGGCCAAGAACCTGCCTTTTCTGATAGAGGACTATGAAGAACAGCCCGGCCTGCAGCCCCACATCAAGTAGGTTTGATTGGTCCGGTAAGCTGTAGTGATATATGCCATGCATTAGATTCGCACCCTCCTTAGTTACCGTTGCTAGGTCAGACAAGCAAAAAGAAACGTGGCGACGCCGGTTCAGTTTGCAAAAGTCATAAGAGACAACCTTTACCGGTTACTTCTACCGGTTTGTAACCAAAACCACGATCTTTATTAGAGTAACCGAGCTGGAAGGTTGACCGAAATGACACCTGCCATCTTTTCCAGATGTTTATATGAAGGCAGGTTTGACAGGTGCCCACAGTCACACGTTCATACGTCCTCTGTGTCTTGCAGGGACGTGCTGCCGCAGAACTTTGACAGCTACAGCAGTGAAGTTCAGAAGCTGATCTGCACAGCCGACCACCTGGGGGCACTGATGCAGTACGACACACCTGGTTTCTTACCTAACAGGAGAATACACAGAGGTACCACTCATGAAGGTTGTTCTTTCCTCAAGATAAAAAGTATTCAGCAAAGCAGTCATAAAATAGTTATTTCTACATTTTCAGCCATGGGCTTAGCAACACTGGAGGTGATGCAGGCGATGCATCGAACATGGAGCAACTCCAAAGTGAGAGTCAACGGAAAGACCAGACAAATGCAGTGGAGAGACATGTTTGACATAGCTGTCAAATGGAGGAGGTGAGGACGCTTCCTAAGCAGCACCTTAGTCCACTATACCTGAAGTGCAGCCAAGAAGCAATTATGTAATCCTAATAAAACCAGGAAATGATTATAGAGGATTATAGGAAGAAGAAGACAGACCAGTTTCTCATGATTAACTGTCTGATGTTACAGTTTGCATTCTGTGTAAATTGAAACAAATATTTTCTGCTCGTAGGATCGCAGATCCAGATCAGCCGGTTCTGTGGTTGGACCAGATGCCTGCCAGGAGCCTCAGCCGAGGCTTCAACAATCACATCAATCTCATCCGGTAACAGATCAGCCATGAAGACTATATTGAAAACTCTTTCCACACGGCCTCGCTTCATAAACATTTACATATGTTCTTGTAATGTGACCCAGATTCTTGGGTTTTCGACTGTAGCTGTGACGTATGGTGAAAGTTTCTTTCTTTCTACAGCGGGCAGATCATCAACATCAGATATCTGGCCTACTTCGACAACATCCTGGACTTCATCAAAGACAGAATATTAGTTTACCACAGGTGAAATGTCCCCACATGCTCAGACAGCCAGAACCCAAACTTATGTTACTCTATGCTGCCTTCAAAGCCAAATGATGGATTTGCTCTTTTCCCTAAAGGATAAATTATGTTGCAGAAAAGCATCCCATGCTTATATAAATAAATCATTGTTGCTTTTCCTTTGACTAACATATTGTCATCTTCTCAGAGCGTACAACCCCAGAGGACTGTTAGAGGTGCACCAGGCCCTCGAAAATGTGAATAAAGTAGAAGATCTTCTTCCTATAATGAAGGTAAGACGATGAAGAAGAGATGAGCTGCAGACTGTATTCACTATAAATATATATATACACTGTATATATATATATATTGTGTGTGTTTATTTTCTGAAGCAGTTCAACAGTAAAACTAGAGATGGCTTCACAGTCAACTCCAAGGTCCCGAGCATGAAGGATCCTGGGAAAGAGTACGACGGGTTCACCATCACAATCACTGGAGACAGGTGAGCTCAACAACAACAAGAGGTTTGAATTAAATATAAAGAAAACACAACACTGTCTCTGCATGAACACATTAAATTACATGTATGTGTTTATCATGTTAAAGTCCAGATGAAATAGAAAAAGCCTTTTAGATCTCATCCCGGCCAAAAAATAAACATAAAATCCATTTCTGTGTGTGTTTATTTCAGAATCTGAAACCAATTTTAACCAATAACATCACAACATCCACCCATCAGTCAGTCTACAGCTAGCTAGTAATGCTGCTAGCAGGTGTCTTCAGGTGTCCTGTATGCCCCGCCCACTGTCTGTTTGTGTTGTGATCTGTACATTAGGGTGGGGAACATGTTGTTCTCGGTAGAGACTCAGACCACAGAGGAGCGGACGCAGCAGTACCAGTCAGAGATCGAGTCCATCTACAAAGACCTCACAGCCAAAGGAAAAGCTCTGATGCTGTCCACTGAACTGGGGGTGAGTCGTCTCCACCGTTCACACAAACAAACAAATATCCACAAATTCTTCACTTTTATTAGTGTTGGACACTCCCTGGAGAATATCATGACAATTCTCACTTTCAGTCTGGAAACTGTAAAATATTATCAACCCATAAAAACACTGGGAAGCTTTTCTTCTTTGAGTCTTTCTGAGCTTTGACTCCTTTGATTCCTGCTGATAGCTGTAGTAAACTCTGACTTTACATTTGACACCGTGATGACCTTTTTTTCTTTTAGGATGCAGATGCTGTGTGTAACCTGATATTATCCTTGGTTTATTACTTCTGTAACCTCATGCCCCTTTCCAGAGGATCCAGGTAATTTTCTACACTTATGCCTGCAGGCATACGTGTGAGTTAATAAAAGTAGATGTGAAGCTTCTCTGAGGCTTCATCAGTGTGAGTTAGTCATATCAAGTGGATATCTGACACATTTACAGTCTGTTTAGCATCAAACTCCCTCTTTGTGTTTCCCTGTTGAGCTGTGGTGGAAGTATAGGAACAAAAAGAGGGACTTTGGCTCTAAAAACACTGTAACGTTGAAACATATCTGCTGGATTTGAAGCTTCATATTAGCTTCACATAAACTTTAAATCCATGTTTGTGGGTTTAGTCTCCATCACTTCCATTGTAAGTGTATTATGAAGGGATCTAATGGTCAGTATGAACAGGAGGATGATTACAGCAACAAACAATGTGAACTGTTCATTTACTGACTGTTGGTTTAAGACACACTGGAAACATGTGAACTGGTCCTTTAAGGTTTGAATCAGATCCTTTTTCTTGCAGAAACAAGACTGACAGATGTTACAGCGCACTGAAATTTAAAATAGTTTTTTACGTTCTCCAACTCAGCAGCTTGATTTAATACATGAATTATATACATTTTCTGTGTGTAGTGTGTATCTGTAACTGATGTGGTGACGGAGGGTCTCTGTGTCTCGTCAGTGTGGTCGCCTACTCAGTCGTGATGGGGGCCCTGATGTCCAGTGGGAAAGAGGTCATGGGTAGGATCCCTAAAGGAAAGGTAAAGTTAGTCTAAGTTATTTTTTTAATTTACAATTCTGGGAAGTTATTATTGTGACAACTTCAGACTGAACACGACCAGATTAGTCTGTGAGTTTGTTGATATCCAGGTTTCTACTGTCTTGACTTGGTCGAGATTTTACTTTTCCACATCAAATCTCCAAATCAAAGCTTGTGATTTGGACCAGTTCTCGCATTTCATGTTGTGGTAACACAGGAAATGATCACATGACTCTTCATTGGTCGTAGTTTTACTTAAAATCACATTGTTTTCCCCAATTCCCACAATTCAGCAAAGACAACACATAAAACATCATTTTTGAGTAAAGTTGGAGTGACATAGAAAATAATGCATTAACGAATCAGCTGTATTAGTGTGGATCCGGCTCCGTAGGCAGTGAATGCTTTAACCTGTTTGTGTTTGTTGGATGTTGGTTCAGCTGGTGGATTTTGACGCCATGACCACACCCAGTCCAGACAGCTTCAGTAAAACAGCAAAACACTGGATGAACCTCAAGAGGTGAGGAGATCATGAAGTGTTTGTACAGTCGACTGGGTTCTTCTTCTTCTGACGGTGGACTCTTCTTCCTCCACAGTTTACCAAGTTGGTATCAGAATCTTCCTTCTGTAGCAGAGACCTTCCCGTCCAGCAGAACGATGATCGAGGTCCTCAACACAGACTCGTCTTCACACTGTCCAAAGAAGTCTTAACAGACGGAGGGACCGTCGTCTTCCACACGCAGACCCAGTAGACATTAAAGGTTAACCACACAATTAAGTGTTTCAGAGTTTAAGAAGGAAAACTGGGTGCTACTTCTTCTTCAGATTATTTAAGACCATTATTTAGTTTGCCTTAAGCTACAATCAGTCACCTGCTTTGTTGTCCGTCATGTCTTTTTATTTCTGCAGAGGATTCGATGTTGTTTGTCCACCGCTCTCTTCTCGTACTCAGCCGGTCATGTGAACTGTGGTGGTTTGTTGTATATATATATATTAATATATATATATATACAGTAGTCAGTTTGGGTCCCTCCATCAGCCTCAGCATGAACAATCACATCACGCCTGATTCAACTAGAACTTTAGATGTTAATTTGTTGTTTAGACTGACGCCGTCTGGTATCTAAAAGGTTTTATTTAACACTGATTGTAATTCAACTGCTGGCTGGGAGAGGACGAGGGTTTTAAACCAAAACCTTCAGACCTGTTGATCAACGCTGGTGATACTTGAACATATAAACACCTGTGGGTAATGTGAGCCCTGCTCTCTGTTAATGTGACCAACGAGGGGTTAATATAAAGGATAGAAGTATCAATCACATCATGGTTCATGTAGTCATTAAAGATTCATCAGTTAGTCCATTTATAAACAGGTTTATTAAGCAAAAACACCAAACGGCTGTTTCAGTCGCTGCTCTCATTTAGTAATATTGCAGCCCATCCCAGTCAAACATAACCAATAATTAATCAATAACCAAAATTGATTTTACTTGGTTGTCATATTTTGTTCACGCAGACAGAAGCTTCTAGTAAACAGAAGCACACACACTGTATCTCCTACCGTTCCTTTCGCTTGCATCGACACGTCTGTGATCTCATGTCTCGATTGTCTCATTTACGGGACGAAGGAAGTCGTCTTCCTCTAAACGTCTTAATCACCAGCGTCTGCTGTATTTTTATTTTCTTGTATATATGTGACATCATTAAATTTCTGGTTCAGTCAAGCTCACAGATGTCTGGAGAAAATCTTGGATGAAGACATTTAGTTAGTTTTTCATTCCTCCACATATTCACCGTTTTTCTCCAGACCTCTGCAGACTTGATACGACTGAACAAAATGATTTCAACTGTGAAACTGATCAGGTAGTTATTATTGTTATGATTGTGGAAAATGGGTTAATGCTGGTTTGGATTATTAATGTGATGTTTACATGAAGCAACCTGATCAGTGTGTGAGCAGCTGCTGCCAGTGTTTCATGGCTCATCAAGTCAGCAGGTGATTCACCTGCAGCCATCTGGAAGTATTCAGTCTTTGAACAAAGCAACTTTTTGTCTTTTTTATTGTGTTTTATGATTTCAAGGCCTTCGATGCTAAAGTATCATCACTGAAAGTCATCGCCGCGGTCCAGGATGGTTTTGCTCTGTGTTTCCTTATTTTTCATATCAATGATTGTGCTGACTGGTTGTCATTTTATTTAAGTGCACAACTTATCTTAAACCGTAAAACTTGAATGAGGACTTTGTTTTGTCTTGAATGAATTAATGAATGTTCAGCAGTCAATAAAACACATTCACGATTTTAACTCTTGTTCATTTTTGTGAAACTTTTTGTTGAAATGTGGAGCACATTTTAACTACTGTATCCCATCTTGACTTAATACTTCACCGCCAAAGTTTGCATGAATTATATTCAGATTTGTTTCGGCTCTACAGACATTTTGGACTTGATTATGACTTTTAGATTATGACATTTAGATTATGACTTTTAGATTATGACATTTAGATTATGACTTTTAGATTATGACATTTAGATTATGACATTTAGATTTTGACAGATATTCAATCAGTAAAACAGATTTCAACCATTTAAAACTCAAACATAATAATAATAATAATAAAACTATTACTAAACCATAAAGCTCCAGTAAACCAACCAACAGTCTTATTTCTTTCATATGACCTAGTTATGCTGCCATAGGACTAGACTGATACCTATCGATCAATCGATCAAAAGCAGCAGCCAGGCTCTCTGTCTCTATAATACCCTACCCGACCACCTGGGGGCGCCACCGTCTGTTTAAAGACATTCTTATTAATAAATAATCAGGTTCGATAAACTTCCGTTATAAATAAAACGTGTTATTGTTATTAATTATTGTGTAATATTAATCGTATTGAATACAGTTTTGGATTCAGGATGTGAACTTTTAATCAACTTTAAGTCTAGAAAGTAAAAACTTCTTCCTCAAGATGCTGCCTGCAGGTTTTACTGTGGCGCCACGTGATTGAGTCACGTGGTCAGGTGGTTGCGCCTGCACTGGCTGGTCAGTGATCAGTGTGGTGTGTGCAGGTGATCGTGTGTGCAGGTGATCAGCGTCGCTGCGTGCAGGTGATCGTGTGGTGTGTGCAGGTGATCGTGTGTGCAGGTGATCAGGTGATCAGCGTCGCTGCGTGCAGGTGATCGTGTGTGCAGGTGATCAGGTGACCATGGCTGAGGATGTGTCGGAGGAGACGCTCACAGACGGCCTGTCTCTGCTGGTTAACTTGGGTAAAGTTTTGCTGCAGAGCGCCAAGCAGGAAGCGGAAGGTTGGAGCAGATTTAATAACTTTAAATAATAATGAATTTAAACTATTAAATATTGATTCTGTAGTCGGTAACGGAATAATCAACTATATAATCAATAAATGATAAAATGATTGTTCAGTTCGTGGTTGATTATTTATACGCTGAATGGAAGAAGATGTCTGGTCATGTGTGTTTGTGTTTGTGTGTTAGTCTGGTCATGTGTGTTTGTGTTTGTGTGTTAGTCTGGTCATGTGTGTTTGTGTTTGTGTGTTTGTCTGGTCATGTGTGTTTGTGTTTGTGTGTTAGTCTGGTCATGTGTGTTTGTGTTTGTGTGTTAGTCTGGTCATGTGTGTTTGTGTGTTTGTCTGGTCATGTGTGTTTGTGTTTGTGTGTTAGTCTGGTCATGTGTGTTTGTGTGTTTGTCTGGTCATGTGTGTTTGTGTTTGTGTGTTAGTCTGGTCATGTGTGTTTGTGTGTTTGTGTGTTAGTCTGGTCATGTGTGTTTGTGTGTTAGTCTGGTCATGTGTGTTTGTGTTTGTGTGTTAGTCTGGTCATGTGTGTTTCAGTGTTCAGTCATGTTGTGTTACTTTTATTTTGTTCCCAATAAGAACGTGAAACGTGTGAAACTTTAATGAATCTATCCGTGTTGAATCCATCATTGTGTTAACATGCTTCTGTTGTTACTCTGAAGGGTCCATTTGAATATTTCTTAATTAATACCAATATTTCTCAACCTTGTTAAAGCCGATCAGTGAGATCAGATCAGGTGATGAACGGCCTCATGGAGGTGGTGTAAAATAATCCCCGTCATGGAGGTGGTGTAAAATAATCCCCGTCATGCTGCTTGCTCCATAATAACACGCTTTGTTCTCTCAGCCTCCCTGCAGACTTTTGTCCCCTATAAAGTCACCACTTTATTCGGCCTGATCACAGCTGGATCAAACTTCTACAAGAGGTGGGTCAGCATCATCTGGTCACGTGGTTCAGTTCAATCAGCTGTTTCTGTCTAAATGTTGACATGTTTGTACTGTTGAGCAGCCTGGGAGTGAAGAAGAAGAATGAAGCAGAGGCCGTGTGGCAGAAGTCTTATCAGTAAGTATTATTATAATAAACACATTCACATTATTGTCGAGACTGTGAGGAAAGTGTCTTCTTGATCATAATCATAAAACTCACTCAGGTTATGTCAACCTGTGAGGCACAGCCCAGGGCAAAATAAACCCACTGACTTTGTTAATCAACAGAAAATAAATAGGTAACTATTTTAATAATCTTCTTTTTTAATCGATTATACTAAACTTTAGCTGGTTCCAGCTTCTCAAGTGTGAGAATTTCTGCTTTATTTTACTAAATATTTAATATCTATTTGCTGACAGCCTGTTAAACTGGGAGATTCATTAGTTAAATGTTATTGATCGAGACCTTCACTGCAGTTCTGTTGAGATTCAACTGTGGATGAATGTTTTCATCATTAATTTTAGCATAAAAATAATCAAGTCATTAGATAAAGATGGTCCCAACGACAGAGGCAGCAGTCCTGGGATCTGAGTCATGTGATGCATCGCTGTCTTATTGGTAATTAATGGAAATGAAAGCGCGTCCTTGTATCTTCACAGCCGTGCAGCAGTACGAGAGCAGGTGGAGGAACTGCTGCAGCTGGAGGTGTGTACAGCACATGGCAGCTTAGCTTTCTATTGTCCTGAAAATGAGATTCACAATCATAAATAAAATATTAATCAAATCTGAATGTGATGTATTTGGATCTGTTCTTGGTAATTGATTGAAACAATAAGCCTGAATTCTCTTAAATGTGATATTTTCTGGTTTCTTTGTGACAGTAAACACAATATCTCATCAAAACATGTGAGGAACTTATTGATTGATCTAGAAAATAATGAACAGATTATTGATCGTTTCAAATGTTTGTCTGCACTTGTAACTTTAAACTAATGTGTGTGTGTGTGTGTGTGTGTGTGTGTGTGTGTGTGTGTGTGTGTGTGTGTGTGTGTGTGTGTGTGTGTGTGTGTGTGTGTGTGTGTGTGTGTGTGTGTGTGTGTGTGTGTGTGTGTGTGTGTGTGTGTGTGTGTGTGTGTGTGTGTGTGTGTGTGTGTGTGTGTGTGTGTGTGTGTGTGTAGAGTGAGTGGGACTCCTTCCTGGACAGTGTGGACACTGGTCTACAGACTACAGATGGGCAGCTGTCAGGACTGAAGGCAGCAGACAGTCTGAGCGCTGACACTGAGCTCACTGACGGACGGAGCGGAAAGTGAGTTTGTTTTTACTGATTGGCTGATTGGCTGGCTGACTGACTGACTGACTGACTGACTGGCTGGCTGGTTTACCACCTTGCTCAGCAGCAGACCAGGAGCAGCCTGGTCCAAACCATCTAGTTTTAACTGCTGTGTTCTGAGGTGTGAATGTTTTCTATGTAACGTCTCTGGATGTCTTTGACCGCTGTGCTGCTGTGTCGTGTCCTGAAGGACCGTGACTCTGGGTCAGTTTCTGGGTCGAGGACAGAAGCTGCTGCTGGTTCTCATCAGACATGTTGGATGACTGCCGTGACGAGACCACGTGGCCGAGCTGGAGGCCAATCAGGTTCGATTGACACATAATACCTGCATACTCAGTCAGTGGTGCATGTCTGCTTCGTCAGGTTAGTTTAATTTCAGTTTTTAAAATCTTGACGGTATCTCATAGCAGCATGTGGCGACTTTAGCTGCTTCTCAGTGAAAACAGTTGTGATCACTGGTAAACACACACAGCCAATCACAATGTGTGACTACCTGCATACCTACAGGTGTTTCTTTAACTAACCTGCATTAGTTCAGGCTGACGTTGGCGTCTGGATTTGAGAAGCCAAACATCTTTATCAACATTAAAAGTATAAATTAAGCAGCCAAACGAGTATGTTTGAATCAAACAGCTTCACATTTTAGTTGATCATACGGTGCTTTTTCTTTATTTAGCGTGTCCACATTTAAAGCAGTAAAAAGTCAGTTTTAACACCGATGACGAGCTGCTTTCTTTCCTCTTTTGTCACAGTTATTGTGAACTTTTAAAAACATCACAGACCAACAGTCTCATTTAACAAGAAGACTATTTGTGTTATTATGTTTACTGATCTTTAATATAAATGATCGTGTGGATTTTATCTTTATCTCCTCCAACAGATCAGAAGTGTCCGTCTTCACTCAGCCTTGCAGTGACTTCTCATTGACTTGATATAAATGATTTACAGTTGAGCAGAAATGTTTTCAGGTTGTTAATAAAGTTTGTTTTAGGCTGCGCTGGAGGCTCGGTCCATGCGGGTCCTGGTGGTGTCGTTCGGCAGCGTGGTGGGAGCTCGGCTGTGGCTGGAGCAGACCGGATGCACCTTCGACATGCTGCTGGATCCACAGAGGAAGGTTGGATGTGTGTTTTCACCTTAATCAAGACATGAAAACTGAATAATAAAGACATAAAGGGAGTTATAACAAACATTTGGCTTATTCTGTAAAAAAAACAAAGAATTAGGATGAATGTATGTATGTTCAGTGCTGGTGGCGGTACATAAATATTCTATAAATATTAAAGGAAACTAACTGATGAAACCAGAAATGAATCAACACAATCAACAAAAAGCAGCAGCTGCTGTTTGAAGCTGGCTCAGTATCAGGTCGAGCTCCAGATGTGAGATGGAAACGAGGGCAGTCGACCAAACACGTGCACAGACGAGACTTTCCACACGCAACAGAGGACATATCAGTCATGACTGTGTGTGAACAACCTGATTAGGTCACACAGTATCTTTCATATTGCTGAATCCAGAGCGGATGTTGTGTTTTTTCTCAAAATATGAGTCTAGAGCCAATGATGTCCTCTCTGCTGCAGATCTACAGGAGCTTCGGTCTCGGCTCGTCCTACGCCAAGGTGATGAAGTTCAGCTGCCTGCTGCAGTACGGAGAGTACGGGGCTGTGGACAGAGACTTCCCTGACATCCCACCTCACCTGCTGGAAGACATCTACCAGGTAAAACACCGGAGGTGCTGATGTCAAGCAAGCGAAACGCAGGCTCGGATCCACCTGATCGGGGAGTCTCTGTTTCCTTTTCTTTGTGTACATTGAGTCCAGGTTTTCTGTGAGATCATTTGATAAAACAGCTCCACCATATAAACTTAATATCAGCGGAACAGATGACACCTTGAGATTTGGTGACGAAGCAGGATTGACTCCATCATGCTGGAGGACATTGTGCTTTAATGGTGCATATTAGACCTGAGCTGAGCTACCGGAGGCGTTTTAACCCCAGAGATGCAGAAACAACACGTCACACAGCGTCTTCGTCTTAAACTCCGGTTCTTCTTTCAAGATTAAATCAATCAAATTAAACACATTAATGCTTCAAGGTGTTTAATTTTTCAGATGGGAGGTGACTTTGTGCTGGATGAAGCGGGGAAGGTTCTCCTGTCTCACCCGTGTCTCACCCCTCTGGACCGGCCGGCTGTGACAGACGTCCTGCAGGCGGCGGAGGCTGCACACGTGGAATCAACACGCTGAGCCGTGCAGATCACGGAGCAGCTCTTTGACTCACACTCATGACGTCACGTCTCACACTCATGACTCCATGAAGAGACGCGACCGATGCGAACCGTGCGGAGGAGACGACTGCTGCCAGTGTTTGAAACGAGCAGCGTGACACTTCATTTAATCTAAAAACTTTTCATATAAATGTTGTTTCGTTTGATTTGTTTTAGCAGTTTTAACCAGATCAGTTTAGCTTTTGTTGATTTAACTTTTTTAATTTTGGTACAGATGATTCGTTAATCAATGTGGTGCATCATTTCTAGTTTTAATGCAGATTATTTAGTAGATAAAATTGTTGCTGTATTTTAAAACTTTACAGTAAAAACTAATTGTATATATGAGATCTCTGTGATTAGATTGATTGAACCTTTAAATAACTTTTTGTTAGTGAACATTTGGTCAGATTTGAAATTAAACCATAATTTATAACCACCATTTTTAGACTATTTAATGGACAAAGTTTGCGGTTGTATTTAGACATCACACATGAAGAAGACCCCGGTAGAAAACATGTCTATATTTCTCTATTTAGGGACCAGTAAAGTTCACTTTCTTATCAGCACCAGTGTAAAGAAATCATTGTCTGTTTCTGAAACGATGCTGTTAATCTTCAGTAAAGATTTGTGAAAATCATCTTCATGTACAGGTAAAGCAGACTCAGCGCTGCTCTGGTCATACATGTTGAGGAAAGTCACGCTGATGCATCAGATCAGAAGAAGAAGAAGAAGAAGAAGCTCAGTTCCTGTTAAACCCAAATACAGACTGATTCATATCTAACACAGATTCAGGGTGTGATCAGGCTCCCAGACGAGTCCTGACTGGCTTACATTCATATCACTGCAGCTGAATGAATTATTTAATAATTATAATTATGACATAAATCCTATCAAGATAAACAGCTGAATATTAATTTGTGTGCATTTAGAAACATATTTCATTGTAAAAAGCTCAAATTCTATTTAAATGTTTTTGTCATGCTGTTAATAGTCAAACTGAAATGAAATCCCAACAGATATTAGTATTAAAACAAGGATCAATAAAGTTATCACTTTCTTATCAGCACCAGGATACAAAATCATTGTTTCTGAATCTCAAACTTCTGCTTTTTAATTTTAGTACGTACGTAATGCAGCTGTGCTTAAAAAGGACAGTATAGTGAGACACTCACTTCAGAGGATTAAGGGTCACGGTTACACACTGCAAAATGCAGCAGGAAATCCTGGTGCAATAATTGCAAGAATTCACATTTTGCCCTGTTGGATTATAGAAGGTTTGAAGTTGTGCTTCAAAATGCAAAAAGAAGAAATGAGAAAAACTGAGTAAGAAATTTATTACAAACAACCATTAAAGTGAAATAGGCTGATCAAAAGTTTACCCCACAGCCTTTAAAAGTCCAAATATTTGCATAAATGGTCAGGTATCCACACCTTCACCTCCTGATGGCAAACAGAAAACCTTTCTCTCTTTGTCGAGCTGCATCGAGGCCTCTCACAGCGTGTCGTTGCTGCTGAGGTTGGTCGCAGGAAGACGTCGTTTTAAACTTCTTAAAATCAAAAAGTCATGTTGCCGTCCTGAGCTGGAGGATCCAACTGGCTGCCCGTCAAGACGCGGGACGATCCTCTGCCCAAAGGAAGATGGTCACCGGTGCCAACTGCAGTCCCGTAAACATAAGACGCCATCTTCAGATCAGCACAAAATTGCTCGTCAAGCCAAACCAATTCAACCCTAACACTAAGAATGGTGCAGCTACTCATTATTAAAGTCATCACTAAAGACTACTTAAGTCCTGATTTGTACTTTTTTTTTTTAATCAGTCTATTTCAGTTTAATGGTTGTTTGTAATAAATTGCTTACTCGGTTTTTTCTTGTCTCACTCTCTTTTGTCTCTTTTGTCTCTTTTGTCCTTTTTGCATTTTGAAGCACTTCCTAAAACCTTCTTAAGATCCAACAGGGCAAAATGGGAGTTTGTGGCCTTTTTCACCTTTTCCTACCACTGTGATCAGGAGTGTAGTATGTGTTGGGATATACCGTACATGCATATTGGAACGCAGCAGGAAGTGAAATGCTGCTTTTCATCCTGGTGTTGCTTTATTCTTTAGGTTGAGTGTCTTTAAAGCCAAATAAGTTAGTTAAAAATATAATGGCGTTGAATTTCAACAACAGGAGGTCAAAGGTTAAAGTAGTAGTAAGGCAGTGAGAGTTCATTTTAAAGTGCCACCCTGTCATCAAACTCGCACAGATAGTTCATGGGCCGATCGCAGTAGTGGTCCCACCAGTCGCCGTCACCTGACAACATCGCCACGCAGTTCTCCTGCTTCCCTCCGTCCGGCTGGCTAGACAGGAAGTGCTTGCGCCACTGGAAGTATGAGACCTGCGTCCCATCCTCGAAGAGATACACGCCCTCAGATCGCAGGTCGTTAATGCCCAGCCAGACAGGCCAGTTCCCCGCGTGGAAGAAGGATTTGACGTAGTCGGCCAGTGCCTCCTGCTCTTTGCGGTCGCGGGGCATCGCCATGCGGCCACCGCGCTCCATGCACTTCCTGGACGCTCCGGCATAGTCCTCGTTGCTGTTGTAGGCCAGATAACATTTGTATCCCACCCTGCGTCCCTTATGGCATCCTAAAAAGCAGAGAAAACGTGGGAGTTAATGCAAACACAAAGTGTGATAATGGCTGATGTAGTGGTTTGTTTTAAAGTCTGATCCAGTGTTGGAAAGAAAGAGATCTGAGTTCGATACCTTCCAGTCGTCCGATCTCCCTGCGGTTGTCTTTGCTGTGCTGATAGACCTCCCGGACGCTGTCCTCCAGCTCCACGGCTTTAGCTGCCGCGTTAGTGATAACGAACAACAGAAATAAGAAGAAAACATGAGTCTTCTTCTTTAAACTCCAAGCTGATTTCATACTAGGTTTCTGTTATCTATCTGTTTTTCTGAAGGGGACGCCACGACAATCGTTTATTCCTACATTTAAAAGTTGTACTGACTGACTTAGAGGGTTATAAAACAAAGATTTAAAAAGTTATTTATGGACAGCAGGAAATAAAACATCAGTAAATATGGATGTAATCAGTGTTTATGTGTCTTACAGTCCATCTGGGACAGACGGTCCATCAACTGGCTGACTTTAACGTCCAGGGTGTAGTGACCAACATTCAGCTTATGGATGGCCTGGTCCATACCTGCTAGTCTGGACACTGTGGGACAGAATACAGTATGAGAGACGGTAAGAGACAGAGCTCGTAGTTACGTTTAGACGGATATATGAAGGAGGTTTGTGTGGACATGAAGACGCACAGATGTAGTTGTATGAGTTCTCAAAGTCTGACACTGGGTTGGTCGGCTCCGGTTCGGGTTCTGGAAGAACATCGGGAACATCTCCCCTCGCCTTCTTCACCTCTGACAGAAGTACCTGAAACACACACACATTAAAAACCACAATTATGTCAACATTTAAAGGGGTATTCTGTGAAGTTGTGGCATCTCACAAGAGGCAGATTTAAAAAAAAATCCTCAACATGTCTGTCTATCCATGATGTCACACATGATGTCATCCACATCATACTTGTTATACACCCTCAGGGCTTTGTAAATATGTTCAGTGTCTCAGCCAGAAAAACAGCCTGCCCGAGAGCATGTAAGACACAAACAGCAACAATAAAAACACAAGCAGAAACAGCACACATCCAGTCCTGACCTGTGTCGGTGCAGCGTCGGCCGTCCCTGTAGGAACACACACACCCAGAGAGCACAAACACAGCAGAGCGAGCGAGGTGGCGGCTGGTCCCATTTTCTGCTTCCAAACTCAGCAGCGAGAAACTCTCTACTGTCTGACTTGTGTTCTCGCCTCCTCTGGCCTTTCCTCTCTCGTTCACTCCTCTCCCCCTCCTGACCCTCGTGCTTCCCTCAGAGATGTGGTCCAGGAACAGCAGCAGCAGGAATCTCCCATTAGAGATGTGAATGTGAGCTGGTGAACGTCAGTGTGAGTGTGACATCCCTGCAGTCTGCTGGGTGTTTGCTCGCTGCCTCGTTCGGGACAAACAGGAAGACTCTTTGTTTCTGCTCCCACCTCCCATTTCCACTCTTTGTGTGACACTGCCCTGTGGAAACCGTGGATCTAACCTATTTAACATTCATCATAGGTTTATGAAGTCACTCACACACACACACACACACACACACACACACACACACACACAGGCCTTTTATTATTTAGACCTGCTTTCTGAGTTTTTCTGGTATAATTAAATAAATCAGCGGTATGAGAATCATGTGGTTGTCGATGCGTTCAGAGGAAATGATGACATAAGAAGAAATGAAACAGACCTTATTTAAACGGCTGTGCATGCATGTGTGTGTGTATGAGACATGTGTGTGTGTGTGTATGAGACATGTGTGTGTGTGTGTATGAGACATGTGTGTGTGTGTGTATGTGTGTGTGTATGAGACATGTGTGTGTGTGTGTGTGTGCGCGTGTGTGTGTAACAGGAGGTATGCCAGTAAAAATGCCACAAGAATCCGGCAGAGTTTCCAGGGAAGCGACAAAGGCAGGGCTCTGGGATCTGGAGACGTGGAGGACGGCTGCTTGGACACAGCTGTTCCAGGACGCGCTGGTCCAAAAGTCCAGACTCTTTTCCAGACTTCAGTTTGGATTCAGATGGAGGTTTGAATGTCTGGAAGACATTGTGAAAAAAAGTGTTTATCCTTGTTTTGACTCTTACTGTGCCAGAAAATAACAGTAAAAATGACCAAACTGTAGTCAAATTAAAGTTGAGCTGAAACGATTAGATCATTTATGGATGAGATGAACAGAACATTTAAATCATTTTCAGCGAAACCGAAGCTTGTTTCACAAATACTGAACATACTAAATTGAATATTTGGGGATTTTGGACAGCTGACTGAATACCAAATTATGAAAATAATGAGTTGCAGCCTTAAGTCAAACACAACTGTTTAGTATTATTATATGTATTATTAACCACAGGTTTACAGTGCATGAACTCAGGTTCACCTGTGTTGTCTCCAGGTTTTTTAAATACTTACATAAACGACATATTTTCACATATATCCAGATTTTTCAGGTGTGTGTGATGTCAGTCTGGGACACAACCTGCTGAGTATCTGTCGGCCCAGACATTCAGACACGAGGTGACCTACTGTTACACAATAACGGTCCTGTCTCTGATTCCGCTCTCTGTTCAATACTGTGCAATGATTTTCATTCACCTAAACATTTGTGCCAACACAAAGCAGCCATTCAGAGTCTGGAGGTGCTGGGTGGTGCTGCTGCAGGGAGGCGGTGCACCGGACAGAGGTGCTTCAGTTCAGCAGGGGATGATGAACACAAACATAAAGCTCCCTGAAGACCAGCACTGATAGATGCTACACTCAGGTTAAAGATGCTTGTAAGCGGTCTGATATGAAATATGGAGTCAGGACAGTTTAAATTTGGAGGTATTTAATTATAAAGATAGTTCCTAATACTTTGTCTGCCCGTATCAGTGAGGATAGGCCAGACACTAGAAACACCTCTCAGCAGGAGTGTTGGATTAAACTGCTGCAGTTCTACAAACAACAATCACTGCTTCAACCAAGACGTTCTTCTGCAGTGGAAACCTAAACCTCACCAAACCGGTATGCAGGCCCAGCAAGGGCATTTAGTCTCCCCCACTTCCCTGTTTCACTGCAACAATTAGATGAAGTATATATGAATGAAGTAACCAATAAATTCATGTTACGCAGAGAATGTACCTACTGACTTTTACCGTAGCGCCACCATGAGGTGAAATATGATTGAGAGACTTTCAAGGTCTTTGTAGGATGAGAAATCCTGATGGTTTTCAATAAATCATAAACATATGAAGCACAGTAATGTTCTTGCTTCTCTAAATACACACCCGAGGGAGCCAGCAGATCCTGAACCGGGTTTCCTCCTCCTCCTTTCCTACATGGCATTTTGGATCTGGTAAAAACAGCTGGAAGAATTGATGTCATGGAGCTGAGAGGGGCGTCAGCAACACAAACACTTTATGACACATGGAGCAGTTATGATATGATAAAAATCTAATCCACCACACTGATGTTGCACTTGTAACCATAACAGAGGGAGCTCTTCCTGTCCTCCTTGCAGACTGTATTCACATGGTCTTTATACATTTGGAAAATACAATTTGTGGGTGTGATGTGTGGAAAAAGCTGGACACCAGTACTGTGTGTCCACACAAAGACAAAGAAGCAGGTTTGACTTTCATTTATTTATTCATTTCCTTCTGATCCGTGACCTCAAAATGCATGAGTGTAATATACATTTATAGCATAAGATACAATCAGCGGATAAATAGAAAATTCAGTAAAATAGTACTCTAGTCATGACACAAGTGGTACAAATACTACATGCCTGCTCATTTACCTAAAACACGTTTTCATTATAAATGCACGCTAGCTTTGCTCAGCACTAGTTGGAGGTCAAAGGTTACGTTTGGGAGGAGCTAAAGCCACACAGGACATCTGTAACAGTCCAGGAGTTTTCAATGACTAAGGTCTTTGTTAAATACCAGAGAGTCTGTTTTCCACTTCAGCTGCCCTGAAAACCATCTGATTCAATGAATGTGTGAAAGTTTGAAAATTCGTTGAAGTGTGTGAAGTGAAATTCATATTCAGCAACAGTTTGTACATCCTTCACCTTCAGAGACTGCAGCACTGAGCACTACTTTAACTCTACAGGTTTCTAGGATTATACCTGTACAAATAAAAGCACATGAGCGCAAAATCTTCATACAACAAAAGAAAAAGGTTTGAATATTTTATATGCTTATTGTACAAAACTGTCCATGACAGCTGGATTAGTGTCTAAACTGTGCAAACACACTGCGAGCATTAGATGAGCTGGTGATAAGAGTCAACATCTGGTTCATGAACATGCAGCTAAACCCACTGAACTTCACTCATTAACAGTTTCTAACAACCATTCAAATGTTCCCATTTCTCACATTTTATTTGGAAGACAAAACTCTCCTTGGAAAGCAGCTGGTGGTCTTTTTATTGAGTGTTTCTTGCTCATTTATTTCTGCATTATTGCGTCTCACTAGCCACATTAATAAAACACTGTTTCATTGTGACAGTTAACACCAAACGCAGGGAAAACTACATCAGAAATGTAAGCCAGCAGCAGAGGCGCCATTTACACCGTCACCTCCAGCTTTCCTTTGCACATCACACATTTGGTGTTTGGGTCTAATCCAGCCCAGAGGCTGGTGGTCCTGCACCTGAAGAATAGTTGTAAGATAATTATCTAACTAGCAAACACAAAAGAACTTCAAATCTGTCTCAAATGCTTTTTGGTAAAAACTCTTCAACCAGGCTGACAGCAGTGTGGATGCACAGCGAGGGTCCGACTCCCAGCGTACTGAGTGATTAGCAGGCGGGGGTGGGGTGGGGTGGGGTGGGAGTTTACACAGGCGGTGAGATAATGACTTAACAAGCCACAGAAGATGATTACAGAGATATAAATGTGGTAAAGGTTGGCGATGTGGCATACTGTCATCATGATGATTCATGTCGCTGTGGTTTACCAGTTGTCCAAGAAGTCGAATCCAGTCTTCAGGATGCTGCTGCTTGTGTTGAACTGGGGGAGGAAGGGGGGGTGGCGGGGGTGGGACACACACAGAGACTGTGTTAAACACACAGCTGCATCTTTTAAGCTGTGGCACATTTATTTCCCATCACGCACTTCTGTTGTTTGAGAGCTATTATGTGCCAAATGTTTGTAAAACCCATTTTATTATAATTTAAGACCATCATATTATCTACAGTACCCATTCAATGTATTCATGTTACAAGTGGCGGGTTCACTGTTCACTACCAAACAAACCAACCGTCACCTTCAACGCCGTTTTGTCATTGGATGACGAGCACGAGCCAGATTACGGTTGTTCTCCGCCTGCTTTCTTTAAAACAAACCACAGCAGCTGCTCGATAACACGCGTGACTCCCACTACAGGAATGAATACCGCAGAGGCCTGAATCCTCACCGATTACAGTCTAATGCATCCTAATGAGGACATATGCTGCAGCCCACAATATGTAAAGCAAAGGTTGGACATGTCTCACCTGGGAGAAGGTGGGGCTGCTGGGCGAAGCCTCCTCCTCTCTGTCCTTCTCCATGCTGGCTGACAGGTTGGGGGGCTTGGGCGTCATGCTGGAGGAGAACATTTCATCGTGGGCGTTTCCGGCCGACGGCAGCGTGCTCTGAGATCGCTCCCAGCCTGCTACTGATGAAGACACGCTGCCGGGCGGGGCTGGGCTTGGCGAAATGGAGATGGATGCCGGCGTGGCACTAACGGCGACGGGGGCAGGGGGAGGTGGAGCGGGAGGTTTGGGTGCTCGATGCTTGGTGGACCTGGTCGGAGCTGGAGGGTGGGGGTCTGCTGGCTCGGGCTCCCTGGAGGTGACAGAAGTCTCCTGGACGAGATATTTGATTTTTTTATAAACATTATAAACATTATATGACGCTTGTGTCTCAGCATCTAAAGAATATTGTTTTTTTGGCATCAATCGTTTCAATATATACTTGAAACGCTGGCAGATTTAAGTGCTCACCTGTCGGAGGTAAGAAGGGAGGGACTTCTCTCCTTTCTCGAGGGACTTGATCTGGCTGGGGGTCAGAGACTGGAAGTCGGCTTGCTCCCCCTCCAGCCTGGACCTCTCAGCGCTGATCTTCCAGAAAGACGACTCCTCCTCCGGCCTCCGGCCCTCACTCACGGACACCTTCAGTGACACAATCACACATTTACAGCGACTCAAACACGACAAACTGTCTTCACAAAACATTCAATTACATGTTTTCCAACGTGCTTTAAAATGTGGTTTAAGACAAACGTGTTCATGGTACAAATGTTGTTAACCCTAACACATTAAGCATATAAACCAGTGACACATGGTAACGTAACGTAAACTCCGGCTGAACTAAACACGAGGAATCCTCTCGGCCCACGTGGAGCGGGTCGTACCTTGGGTCCAGGTGTAGTCTTGCCTTGGCTGGAATGAGGAAGCTTTGCTGCCTTTGAATCTGCCTGAGAGGCCGAGGCCGCCTGATCCACAGAGCCTGACGTCAAGCTGAACTCCAGCTGGCTCTGAAAGACGACAGCAGCACAGTGTCTCGCTGTAACAAGGCTCGACTCTACATGAGGCTGCTGTTAATCACTTAGTTACCACCTCGTCTTGGTGTCTGGGAACCAGCGGTGAACATTTTAAAGAACAGTTGAGAGAGTAATGAGATGAATCAGATGAATGTGTTGGACCTGAATCATTGTTCTCACCTTGGTTTCCCATGAGAACGGGGCTGAATGCTCATCTTGCCAAGTGATATCCTGAAGAGAAACACACACAGTGGTTCAGCTGTCTTTAAAGGACCAGTTCACATGTTTCCAGAGTGTTAAAGCATCAGTCAAAGTAGATGTGAAGCTTCTCTGAGGCTTCATCAGTGTGAGTTAGTCATATCAAGTGGATATCTGACACATTTACAGTCTCCATCACTTCCATTGTATTATGTGTAAGTGTGTTATGAAGTGATCTGATGGTCAGTATGAACAGGAGGAAGATTACAGCAGGAAACATGTTCACTGATCATTTGATCTCCTGACTGTCCTGTAAACATGTTATAATGAGCTCACACTATTTTAGAGCTACGTGAACTAAACACACTGATCTCCATCAGTATTATAAACTGTTTATTATAATAATAATAATAATAAATCTTATTTTATCTCAATAACTGGATTGTTGGATATGAGCAGTTTCTACTGAAGAATCTGATGATTGAACAGTGAAGAAACGAATCTGTGAATCCAAACAACACATAATCAATCAGGAAGAACTGTGACGTCACCCCACGATGACGTCACCCAACATATTTCAACGGCGACGTGGCTCGTGCCCAACAACACCCAGTCCGGTACCTCCTCCCCGAAGTGGACCATCTTCTGGCCGGTTTGCAGCAGCAGTTTGGGGTAACACACCACCTCCTCTCGGTCCAGCCTGTGCGCCGCGTACCGGGCTCGGATGTGCGGGTCCATCATCCAGCTGTCGATGGCGCTGTCCTGTTCCTGCGGCGTCATCTTGTCCCAGGACGAGCCGTGCTTGCTCTTGATCTTCTCCCGCTCCTGCATGATCTTCTTGGCCATCGAGTTGATGGAGGAGAAATACTCGAGCTTCTTCTCCTCCATCCTGTGGGCGTCGAGCCCCGCGACGGTCGCAGCGGCCATCTTCAGCTGCTCAGCTGTTCTTTATTATTGTGAGGAACCGGAAGCTGCGCTGTGTGGGCGGGGCGTGGGGCGGGGCATGAGCCAGGTGGAGACATCTAGTGGCCGTTTGTAGTAGTGATGGGAGTTCAGGCTCTGCAGGTTGTTTCGTTGCTTTAATTCATTTATTATCATCATCAGCTGTTTATTTTATGTTCAGTGAATATTTATCCTCCTTTTATCATCATATCAGGAATCTGTGAGATTCATTTCTCATCAGCTGCTACCGTTGATCCTGTCACTTTCATATGAAGATATTTTCTTTATTATTTATTCATCTGATCAGTTTGTGAATATTTTCTTATATGCGAATCAGTGATTGAAAGTAAAGCTGCAACGATCATCGATTTATTAATTAGTTGCCAACATCAAAAGTGATTAATTTAACTTTTTAAGAAAGAAAACATCCAGCTTCTCTGATTCCAGCTTCTCAAATGTGAATATTTCCTGTTTTCTTTAGTCGTCTATGACAGTAAACTGAACATCTTTGGTTGTGGACCTTTAGGGAAACACTGATTTTCCACATTTTCTGACATTTTATGGAACAAAAAATGAATTCAGTTTTACTCTTCTTGATGAATTTATTACATTGTCACAAAGTTCATGCAATTGTTTTAAAATACAAAACATGGAAAAAACTAATTCTGACACAGATAAGTGAGATATCTGCTGTTTAAGCCACAACACCATGAAGCTCACGTTCAAAAGACAAGAAACAGAAGAAAACCACAAAAATCCACTTTTATTCTTAACAAAATGTAAAAGTTTTGTCATATTGTTCTTGTTCATTTGTAAATATTTGAATATTTCATCCAAATTTGCATCAAATTTAGGAATATTTTAAGCATTTAAATAAATAAATAACTCTTGGTTTTACAGTGTGGGTTAGGGTTAGGGTTACAGTGTGGGTTAGGGTTACAGTGTGGCCTTGGTCTGGTCCTCGTTTTATCAGGCTGTACTGTGACTGTTGAAACGTTCAAGAGCGATCGTAGGCGCTGCCACCGTTTTAGACTTTCTCCTGCAGGAGCGAGAGCACAACAGGTAGAAGATCTCCACGACGTTGAGCAGAAGAGAGACGCAGGCTACTACGAGCATAAAGATGATGAAGATGGTCTTCTCAGTAGGTCGAGACATGTAACACTCTACGGTGAAGGGGCAGGGAGCTCGCGAGCAAACGATTCTGGGATCCATGATGAACCCGTACAGATAATACTGGCCCACGATGAACGCCACCTCCAGAATGATTCTGAAGCAGATGGAGGTCATGTAGTTTCCCAGCAGGTTGCCTTTAATCTTCACGTGGCCTTTTTCGTCAGAGTACTTGGGAACTTTGACTTTTTTTTCTCTCATCTTATTCTCTTTGTGGATGACGTGGACGACGTGACCGAGGTAGATCAGTGTTGGTGATGACACGAAGATGATCTGCAGAACCCAGAATCGAATGTGTGAGATGGGGAAGGCTTGATCGTAGCAGACGTTCTTGCAACCGGGCTGTTTGGTGTTGCAAATCATATTGGACTGTTCATCACCCCACACCTGTAATGTTCAGATTAATATTAATATACAGCACAAATGTATACTGGAAGTAGGCTAAATATGACACAGCCAGGTGACTGTGGTGATCTTTAATGATGTTTCAGTATAATATCATCAGTCAGAGTACTATCTGGTTGCTCAGCAGCTGTGTGGTTATGGCCACCAGAGGGCGGTATACTGTCATTCTGTTATAATGCTACTGAGAAGCAGAAACAGAAGTAGACCTTCTCTGCTCCAGCTCCGAGGATCATGATCCTGAAGATGAACAGCACACTGAGCCAGACCTTCCCCACCACGGTGGAGTGAGACTGGACCTTGTCCAGCAGTTTGGACAGAAAACCCCACTCTCCCATCGTCTCTGATCTGATGAGGCAAAGCGAATGGAAACACGTAGTGATTAATAATCATTCACAATTATAATATCCCAGACTAATGGAGATAAAGTGTTTTAATTGTTTTATTTATTTTTATTCTGATTTAATATCAGTGATTACTTATACATATTTATAGTCTTGATGAAGTAATTAGTATATTTATGTAAGAATAATTATGTACAAAAAAAATTATCTAAAAACATCACATTATTTATATAATTACCATATTATCTTTAAATGAACTACATATATCACAAAAACATTCAACTGAAATAAACTGGAGCCTCTAGATGATGTAACTGATGATAACTGGTAAAATATTATCAACACAATAACATGTTGTAAAAACCCTCTAATCTATATCTGTTTAGAATTTAAAGAGCATTCAAAAGAACATCTGATATATAAGCAAACGTATCTGTTGTTATATTTTACTGTATGATGTAATGATGTAATGATAAGAGAGGAATTTATATTCTGTTTGTGTCTTTGAGGTTCCTCATCTATTATCATCATTCTGTATAAGACTGGAAATCACTTCATGTGTCTACAGTGAGTCCTGACGGCACATCATCGCTTCACAGTTAAAACCTGGTATATACAACAACAACTGTTAAAGAAAATAAAGTACTGCAGGTGACGGGATATTAATTACCACCGAGGACAGTACATCACTGTGAATAATAAACCCCTCTTAATATAAAGTACATGTATGGTTCAGATAATCACATCTTATTTCATATATATATCAGGTTGTATATTCTGCAGTAATAACCTTACCTCTGAATTCAAGGCCTCCCCTCAGACAAACTCTCTGCTCAGCGGCCGTGGAGCTGAATGATAGAGAGCAAACCAAACGCGTCTATAGTACCTTGAACTTTAGATGAAATTACACAACAGTATGAGCCGTCACGTTGTCATGACATCTGGAAATGATAAATCTTAGTTTGGGGTGACAGGCTTGAGCAGGTTAATGATTAGCAGTGACACTGAATTCATTTCTACAGCTGTTTTAGATTATTGATCATTATTATGACAAAAACTGCTCTAAACTAGTCCTTTTATATTGACAGTTATGTTTGTACAGTTAATATTTAATATTTTGGGAAATAAGCTCAGGGTCAGGACATAATAACAGGAACACCTGTAGGCTTGTTCACTTTTTGTTGAGAACTTATTGTTCAGATTATATAAAAATACAACTTTAAATTTTGTACTGAACAGAAATATGTCTCTGTGTGATATTTCATTTGTTCCCCTTAATACTAATACTAATGATTATTTTTATTAATCTGCTGATTATTTTCAGTGTTTCATCCATAAGATGTCAGAAAATGATGAAACATGAAGTCATGTTAATTATTATTGAACTGGTCTGTTGATCCATCAACCACTCACATCAATGATTGATTTGGGGATAGCTATAATTTATAAACAAAAATAACCAAAACTCTTTGGTTTCAACGTCTCAAATGTCATATTTTCTGTTTTTCTTACACTTCTATAATAGAAACACTGAAAATATATTTTTTGACTGACTGGACAACATAATATATCTGAAAGCATCATCGTGCTCTCAGGTTTATAAACCATATACCATATAACACTTCATCTATTGGTCGAAAAACAATCAGTAGACTAATCAATGAGTTAGAAAATCATCACTAGTTAGTGTAAGTGAGTCTAAATAATTATAATATATATATAATTTTGACTTTTCAAAATAATTCATAAAAAACTTTTTAATACAAACTTGAATCGTTTATTGAAAATAAAACAGTATACAAACATGTCTGTAGAAACAGACTCTTCATCATCATCAATATCATAAAGGAGGCAAATTATTTCTCAGATAATAAACAGGAATAACTTAAAGGACAAATATATAATTACTGCTCTTTGTTACAGATAGAAACATAAATAGGACAACATATTGCACCATTATTAGATTTTCATTTAACAATACAACAGAAATGTAAAATTACAACAATGTGGTCCTAAAATGTCATGTTGACGTGTCTTAATGGTTTCTAATGATCACTCAGCAGTCGTTTTTCCTCTCTGACTCCATCCAGGCCTCCGATACTCTGGCTCTCTCGCTCCATGTTCAGCTTGTTCTGCCTGAGTGCGTCCTCTTTAGTGGACCAGCTGGAAGCTGACAGGCTGGCGGGGTTTTCTGCTGATGTAACCTTCTGATGAGGCCTGGACCTGCATCTGACCCTGGTGCAGATCAGGTAGAACATCTCAATGATGTTGAGAAGCAGAGAGACGCAGGCCACTACCAGCATAAAGATAATGAAGATGGTTTTCTCAGTGGGCCGGGACATGTAGCACTCCACAGTGAAGGGACAGGGCTTCTTGGAGCAGGGGAACATGGGCACCATGACGAAGCCATACAGGTAGTACTGGCCCAATATGAAGGCAGCCTCAATGATGATCTTGAACACAATCTGGGTCAGGTAGCTCCCCAGCAAGTTCCCCTTGATCTTCACCTTTCCCTTCTCGTCTGTGTATTTGGGCGCCTTGAGCGGCCCGGCCTCAGTGGAGCGCTCCAGCCGCTCCCTCAGTTTGTTCTCTTTGTGTATGATGTGCATGGCGTGGCCCAGGTACATCAGCGTCGGCGTGGACACAAAGATGATCTGAAGGACCCAGAAGCGGATGTGTGAGATGGGGAAGGTCCAGTCGTAGCAGACGTTCTCACAACCTGGTTGCTGAGTGTTACATATGAAACCTGACTGCTCGTCGCCCCAGACGCTCTCAGCACCTGCACCCAGAACCATGATCCTGAACAGGAACAGGACGCTCATCCAGATCTTCCCAATGACTGTGGAGTGGGACTGGACCTTGTCCAGCAAGCTTGACAAAAATCCCCAGTCTCCCATCTTTTGTGCTGATATTCAGTTACTGATCTGTGATTGAATAGAAGGAAATGCAGTGAATGAATGATCCAAAGCAAATAAGTATCATATGTAAGTTTCCTTCACCACACCTTATTAACTGAATCATTAGTCCAACTTATTATTCAATCAATACACTGCTGCTGAAAAGAAAACCGTTCATTGTGTTTCATTAGAATGAATGTCGGTCAATATTTTCCCCAAAATAATCATTAGTCAAAATTTTAAAAGTGGAAAACCGATCGTCATGAACCGCATGGGGCAGACGGTATAGAAATATATAAAAATATAATATATATAACTGTAAATTAAAGCTAAAAACATGTTTCTTTGGATAAAACAGGAAGGCAACCTGAAGCCACAGAGGAAGAAATATAATTAACATTTAAAAGTAAATTAACAATCTCTTAGAAAAACATTTTCATATTTCCATTCTGTCACATACACTCACAATATATTAGTTAATTGGTTAAACGATCATTAATCAGTAGCAGAGAGGAGCAGTCGCTGCATCTTACCTGCTCACCTGGTCAGAAAGGACTGTTTCTGGCTGCCACAGATCTCTAACTGAAAAGTTGGACCTTGGAGTTTTCTTTGGGGCTGGACAGCAGCTCTGATGAGTGATCGTGTTGCGTAACACACATCTGGCGCTAACATCACGTTGTACCCGTCAGCAGGCGAGAGCAGAAAAAGTTCCAGAAAAACAAGATGAGTGTAATAATTGACAAGTGGGGCCTAAATCTGTCCGTTCAACACATCTACAGCTGTGGATAAAGCTGTGTCATCAATAGATCAGGGATACATACATCTACTGTGGTTATTTACATGTTCTGCATGTATTTAGGGGTTTTATGATCAGGGATCAATACTGATCTATTTTAGCCAGACAAACAGCTGCGTGGAGCAGTACTGCAGGGAAACAACACCTCACAAACCTAAATGATTAATAAAGGACAATTAATAAACAACTAAAACAGATCAGAATATTGAATATGAAATGTTTATTGAATCATAATTATAAAATGACAACAAAGCAAGAAAACAAGGTTTGTTTTGTATTCTTTTATGTCACAAATGTCACCTGAAGTTATTTTAAGCAGCATTTTGCATGTGACTGATTCTTGTTTACAGAAGCTGGTTACACACACACACACACACACACACACACACACACACTGCCGCCATGCTTCAGATGTGCACCTCCCCCATGTTGTTGTCCTCAGACAATATTTTCGGGGCCTCGTTTAACTTTTGTCCCTGCAGCTCCAGGTTGACACAGTTCTGGGTCACCTCATCCCGACTTTTATAAGCTTTCCTTTCTGAAAGCGGCGGGGTCACCGGGGTCACGGTGTAGTCCTGCCTCCTCGCCATGCACTCCTTCACAGCTTTCACACACAGATAGAAGAGTTCGACCACACTGAGAAGGAGGGAGACAAACGCAGACACCAGCATGAACCAGATGATGACGGATTTCTCCGTAGGCCTGGACAGGAAGCAGTCCACCTTGTGAGGGCAGGGGAAGCGGCTGCAGACGTAGCGAGTCTGGAGGGTGAAACCGTAAAGAAAGTACTGACCCACGATGAACAAAGCCTCCAGGATAATCTTGGCCACCAGATGGAGGACATAACTGCGGAGGAGACGGCCGCGGATGCTGACCTTGCCGCTGCTTTTGGTGTACTTGGGAACTTTGTACGCCCTCCTCAGGAACAGAGTGGTTTGGTCGTCCAGCTCCGCCTGCTGCTTCATCCTCTCCTTCACCTTTGGTTTAAAGGAGCACAAAACAGACTTCATCAGGCTCTTAATCTTTGGATTGAGATAACATTAAACAGAGTTAGAGACGATGCAAATGTGAGGAAAGACAGATTTACTCCAGTTACAGTTTTCCTTGAAGCTTCAAAGCTCTTTAAAGGCTTTTTGTTCACAGACATAAACTGAATATTACTATATCAGTGTTTTTGAACTATGTGAGCTGTCCTTCACAAACCACGCTATCACCACTGCTGTGACCTTCTACCTTCTTCTCAATGTGGATCACATGAAGGACGTGGCCGAGATAAAGCAGCTTCGGAGTCGCTACAGCAATAATCTGAAGAACCCAGAAGCGGATGTGAGAGATGGGGAAGGCGAGGTCGTAGCAGACGTTCTCACAGCCGGGCTGCCTCGTGTTGCACACAAAGTCAGACTGCTCATCGCTCCACACCTGGAGACATATATTACTTATAGATTACTCCAAACGTCTGAGCTGAACGTGTAGTAGTTAGAATACTAATATTTGTTCTGTACATCGGAGCGACTCCTGGTCACTCCAGGAAGTGAACATATGAGCAGACCTTCTCAGCGCCGGCGTTCAGGACCATGATCCGGAAGACAAACAGCACCGTGAGCCAGACCTTGCCGATAACTGTGGAGTGAGTCTGCACTTTATCCAGCAGGCGGCCCAGAAGATCCCATTCACCCATTTCATTCGCCAGTTGTCCTGCTTTCTGTGGGAAATTAGTATGAAAATGTATGCACACATATTTTGGAAAAACGTGTGTAGTGTGAGATATTGTTGAGTTGTCGGTGGGGAAAGGAGATCATGGCATGTGTGTTTTTACAAATTTAAATACAGGCCATGAGTCATCATGACAAACACCTGATGTATAAATAATGCTGCCTGGAAGAGGATCTCTGGTTTGTGAGGGATTTAGGATTCAGAAAGCACAACATGCTTTATTATTAATATATTTATTAATAAGGATGGTCCTCTTATTTACCAGGTATAACAAACATTATCATTTCTCAGAAGCCTCATTCTAAGTCTCCTAAACATACTTATCTGCTCGAACCTGAGACCTTAACCTTGGTTGATACCAACCGCAGCAAATATTCATCCAGACTGTTCGACATTGAGCTGAACCACAAATAGACTGACCTGATAAGTCTCTGCTAGACGCCTCTGTAGAAACCTAAGATATAAAACCAGTTATGATATTCTATTTCATAAAGGTTCCTTTACATAACAAATCATTCATTCAGCATTTATTGTTCTTCATTTTATCATAACATCATATATTTTCTGCCTGCTGTTTTTATTTGATCAGCTTCTTATAACTGTGTAGCTCCCATTTTCACATTTACAGCACATTGGTCACATTTGGTCACATTTTGTGGACAATATTAAGTTTCAGCTTTACATACACTTGTCCCATTTTCTGCCTTTTCATGATTATTCGCATTAACATTTTAACATATTTATGGCATATCAGCACATTTTAACATAATAAACAGATCTACAAGCGTACTTTTACATCACTTATTTTTTGTGTCAATATAAAGAATAGATCAAAACAATAACATTAATGCATTTGACTACAGATTTTTAAAATCAACTTACCGGTTGAACAAACCTACAGAGAAATAAAAGAGATGAAGAGAGCGATGCCTGCGGAGGACGACGGGAGGGGAAAGTGAAGAAGAAGAAGAAGAAGCTCGTCTGCTGCTCTTTTGGCATCTTATCAGGAAGGATAGCATCCTAACCACAACAATCTGAAGGCCAGTAATTATCTGGAAAACAATGGTCACATGATGCTGGAGTCTTGCTTTGTCTTGCTGTTGCTTATATTTTAAACCCTGAATAGAAAAGAGGAAAAAGAGAAGAAGAAACCTTCGACGTAGTCACCTGTATTTCATATTTCATATGAAACATAACACACTATTTGTCAAAGCTATCTTGTCCCAATGGTCCATTTAGTAGCTGTTCTGGAGCTTTCGATGGTGTTTGCTTGGTTTTCATAGACAATGTTAATGTTGGAAAATAGAGACTTTAATAATTATTAATCTAAAAAATATAAAAAGCCTTGAGCTGTGACAGGGTCCATGCAGCACGTTAACTAACCGTACTTCAGTATTTAAGATTACTTCAACGTTCTTGCATTTTTACCACCGGTAGAATACTGTATCATTTTATTGCCAGTACTCATGATATTTTATATGTATTAATTAAATTCATTTTAACTCCTTTTTGACTATTTCTGATAATAGTTTATTTTTGTTTTTCACAGTTCATGTTATTTCACATTCACACATTGTATGCAAAGGAAGGAAATGTTTATACATATATATATATATATATATATATATATATATATATATATATAATAATTATATATATAATAATTATTATTATTTTTTAATTTCTTAGACACAGTTTTAATGTGTCACAGCATTTACAGTCCAGGTTTGCTCAGTATGTCTCCATCAGATGGGTCAGTCATGTAAATGATTCACACAGTGGCCTTCAACACAGATCAGTTTGTCATATGATAAAGGACCAACCCTGTCATATGCAGCCAGCATACATTCATCAGAATAAAGCAAGGACATAATACGGGAATGGAGTTTTATTGCTATAATTTTGTGCTATGATGATACATACTTTATATTTCAGTAACAATATAAGAACCATATTCATTCACAGTAAGCACAATATCAGAACCTGTTCAAATATACTACTAATAATAAATATTTATCAACAAAATAAAGCATCATTCTCACTCTCGGTTCAATATAACTCTTCACTGCTTCATCCTGATTTTATCTGAACTACATCGTTAATTCAATTAATGAGCCACAGTTTCAAAAATATGTTCAGCATTTATATTTAGGAAAATTACACTTAAACGTGATGATACCGCTGCACTCAGATTAAATAAATACAACGAGCCTTTCCAGTGTTTTCATTTGAAATGGTTTTTGGGTCACAGGTGAGAGAATGTGATATCTACATTCAGATCTGGTTCTACTGTGGTTGCTTCCTTATGTAACATTTGATATCACACACGTCTATGTTCTGTTTTTGTGTTGTATCTGTGTTTATGTGCAACTATTTTAAATACATAGAAAAATCGAATAATTGTACATTCATGTTTGATCTTAAATGGACCAGAACATGTGATCCATAGATCATACAGGTAATCTGATGATTACTGGAGGATGTGATCCAAGACACACGTTTGTGTGAATGTACAATGACGTTTTATCTTATCTTATGCTGAACTGTGTAGACAGCAAACCAAATTACGTAAGAGTTTAAAATGATAATTACGTTTCCAGACAGTTTACAACAATGTCATTTAACTACCAGAAGAAGAAGAAGAAGATCCTGTAAAACCGGGTGAAGTCTTTAGCTGATCAGCATCCGTGATCCGAGAACCCAAATCCACTCTGGAATACACCTGATCAGCCCGTACTGAGACAGAAAGAGCAACAAACCTTCAGATGGTCATTTTGTTTAATGTTTTATCTTCCAACAAAGTGGCAGCGTTAGCTTGTACCGACCTGCAGTGTGTGAGGCCAGTAGCCGGTGGTCCTATTAGAGACGCCCAGGGTGGAGACGGCGTGGCGGGCGTAGACGTCCGGCGTCGGTACAAACCAGCCTCCCGATGACGGCTGTCGCCTGCTTGAAGCAATCTAGATGCACATATGCGAAATAACAAAATCAATCAATCAATATATAAATATATAAAAGCGTCAGTAGGTAATTATGAGGATAGTTCATCATGTTTGTTGTTAAATAATAACAAAAGTCTCACATTGAATCAAACAACTGTAATTTGGGGGATTTTGATAATATATTAATATTTATTCATTTGAGTTATCTTAGCATGTTCACATACATGTTCACATACATGTTCACATACATGTTCACATACATGTTCAATTTCTGGGATCTTTATCTAAAAATCAAATGCTAACAGTGTTATCATTACTGGGCATATAGTAGACGTTTAGACAGTTTTAGTATTGATTCCAAATTATTTTTGATGCTTTACTTTAAGAAAGAAAAGAATTACTTTGTTCTCAACAAAACCCTCTTTTTCAAATGTTAAACATCTGCATAAGGACCACAAATTAAACAGATCCTTTGTGCTGCAGACACACTGTAACGGTCATATCTGGTTTCTACCTGGAATGGAAACAGACTTTGAACAAAGATCCCTCTGCCGCTGTACTCCAGGTGAAGAGCTCTTGAGAAATGATCCAAGTAGCCCTGAAAAGAAAAATGATTTAAAAAATCTGTTTAATAAAGTTTATATTTACTGAGCAGAAGGAGAAAGAAGCATTTGTTTGTGATAATGTCAGACCTGTTACCCACAGATTGTAATTTTTACTTTTAGAGGGTGGAGTATTCTGCTTGCTGTGCTGACATGCTGACGTCAGTCAGGCCTTACACACGTGTATCTCTCTAATATGAATATGAGCAGTGTTTGGTCTCACAGAGGAAGCGGTGAGCATCGCCCTTCCAGGCACGGGTCTGCAGCATGCACCCGCTGATATATTGACCACGGCTCCTCTGCTGCGCTCCACCATCCCCGGCAGCACCAACCGGGTCATCAGAGTAGCCACGGCAACGTTCTTATTCACCAAATCCAACAGGCTCTGTTCAGGCATTTCAAGCAGGTTCTGGGACGAAGCCGAAGACTCGTCCACACAGTTCACCAGGAAGCCGATATCTTTACCGCTCAAGGCTTCTT
Source organism: Pampus argenteus (assembly GCA_036937835.1). Classification (NCBI taxonomy): domain Eukaryota; kingdom Metazoa; phylum Chordata; class Actinopteri; order Scombriformes; family Stromateidae; genus Pampus; species Pampus argenteus. The sequence goes on from CM072876.1 coordinate 565,052, forward strand.
TGATGGGCTTGCTGGCCGCCTGGTCCAGAGAGAAGTCAGCGAGCACCACCACAGCTTGCACTCCGTAGCTTTGGGAGAGAGACGCGGCAAAGTCTCTTAAAGTGGTGTGGTCCTGAGTGATGAAGATGATGCTGACGCCCTGCCTGGCCAGCTCCTCTGTGTAGGCTTTGGCCACCGGCTCTGACGCACCTGGCAGGACAGACGACAACATTCACATGAGGAAGAAAGAAGAAGAGAGAGCTGCTGCACAACGACCTCGACTGACCTGGTTGTTTCCACACAGTCAATTCAGTTGTATACATAGAGACACTGGTGTCTTGTGTGTTAATTGTTCATAACCAGGGGAGACTCTACTAGTCATAATATATTTATTATGATGTTTAGATATTAAATATATTTACTTATGTTACTACTTTAACACATTAAACTGCTTATGTTGCAGACTCACTGTATATAACAATTGAAATATTAAGCATTATTATACAGAATAGTTTACAGCTGGTCATAACTCACCACACACGACCGCCCAGCCTCCATATCTGCGGCTCAGCCGGGGACCAGGCATGATCCTCGGCAGGAAATGCAGCCTGAGCACCGAGCAGCAGTCGGTGAGCAGGATCACCACCCTGCTGGCCGCGTACAGAGCCCCCAGCGCGGCCAGAGTGTCCCAGAAGGAGCCGCAGGACCGACACATCTCTGCGTACAGAAGCTGGAAGCTGTCAACTGCCGCCATGCTGCACGATGACGTAGCTACGTCAGGTAGAAGCCTCAACAACGTCACGTCAGCACGTCACACGTCTCTACTCATAAGCCACAGAGGAATCATTTATCAATATTTAGTTGTCAGGTGAAGTTTGACAGACGCTTCATCAGGTGCAGGTGTCTCCTGCAGGGAACCCGGAAGAACGCGCAAAACACGGAGTCACGTGACAACATACGTCATAGAGGACATTCAGGAAGTGACATTTATTTTGGAAATTATGTAATAATCTAAAACGTTTCCAGCACAAAGCCAGCATGAAGAGTAATGGACATTAATGGAGACATTACTTTTTAAACAAAACTGCTTCATAAATGTTTTATTGAGACTCATTGGCTTGTTTGTATATCTGAACGTTTCTCAATAAAGATAAAAAAACGTTTCTACAACCCACAATGCACCGCGCTTAGTGCATGTTACCATAGAGACGCAGCTGGAACAGTAAATGTTCCCAAGATGTCACCTGGATCAGAAAAGCTTCAGGTTTGATGCAGAACAGGATCCTCCGGGTTCCTGCCGGTTCCTGCCGGTTCCTCCGGGTTCCTGCCGGTTCCTGCCGGTTCCTGCCGCGGCTGTGGACGCTGTGTATCCGGTAACTGCGCTCACGGCTGCGGCTGTTTGTGTTTAGCTTCGCCTTGCTAGGATGCTAACCAAAGAAAAGCCTCATTCACCTGTAACATACATGACCCGTTTCTCCTCATGTGACCTGCAACATGTGTTTCTGGATGAATGTAGATGATGATCTGGAGTAAAAATGACCCCTAAAATCATATATTATACTTATAATATAATTATACTTATATTTCTTTGTTTCAATCACACATTTATTATTTCCGATGATATATTTATGTATAAATGAGACTAATAAAAGGCCAGAATATGAACCATCTGTGTAGCTGAGACTGTTTTGGTTGATTTTTATGGAAAATGGATAAAATGTGAAAAAAAAATCATATTCTGCTGTGTGATATTTCTGCATTAAACATGTTGTGCTGAAAAGAAGATAATTAAAATACTTGCTTGTAACTTTCAGTGTTTATATATTAAGAGAGTCGACGTTAGCCATACATCCATAAATCGTATGATACATGATAATGTTGATAATTTTCTGACATTTTATACAGAAAATGATATTTTTGGCTGGTCTAAAACTTTGTCTTCTTTGTCAGATGAATTGATAATGAAAATAATTATTAGTTACAGCCTTAAAGGTTTTAAAGTCATCCTTCATCCCTGAACTTAATGACTCCATCATATGTAAAACCTAGACACCTTTGTGTTGTCAGGGAGGAGTCAAAGAAAGAGTTTCATTGTTCAGTGTGACTGCTTGTTTTACTGGGCTTATGACAAATAAAAAATCTTATATCTTAAATCTTGAATCTTCCTTTCAGAGATGTCCGAGCTGTCAGCTGAAGACGAGGCAGAGTTACAGTCTCTGCTCAGGCAGCTTCTGAGGAGCCTCAACGACAGGATCTCTGGTGCTCCGTCAACTGAGTGTGCTGAAGAGATCCTGCTTCACCTGGAGGAGACTGACAAGAACTTCCACAAGTAAGGAAGCCATCAGACTCCAGACAGAGCAACAGGAACTAAAGGCCCCACAATCCTCTTTCTGTAGGCATGCTTGACATTTGACATGTTGTCTCTGCTGTTCTTCCAGTTATGAGTTTGTAAAGTACCTGCGCCAGTATGTGGAGAGTTCACTGGGAACTGTGGTGGAAGAGGAGACGAAGAACTTGAGCAGAGGAGATGGACAGCATGCGATTGGCTCAGGCCACGACACCCTGATTCACGGCGTGACCCGAAGGACCAGAGAGTCGGCTGAGTAAGTGTCATCCTCAGATTTCTCTAAATGGGCCAAAACTCCTCCAGTGTCTGTATCTTACTGTAAATGTCAGATTGTGTTTATTGCTGGTTTCACAGTTTCATGGACACTTCAGACTCTCACAGCAGACAAAACAGACTGACGTTTAATTAAATGAAAGAATGTGACATTGATAATATACTAATTAATTTCTTTCTCTGAGTCAGGTACCAGCAGATGATGCAGACTTTGAAAAACAGCATGATCATGGTGGTGGAGTCTTTAATCAATAAATTTGAGGAGGACCAGCTGAAGAAGGAGGAAATGCACAGAGAGAAACAGCACAGTCAATCCAACAGCCAGTATGACAACTGCTCTGACAGTGACTCCTCCTTCAACCAGGTCAGATCACAATAAAGAGTCACATTTGTCCATTTATTGTCTTTTTAAAATGATCATTAATGATGGATACTGTGAAAGTCTTAGTCAGTCTCTGGATGGCTTTGGTTGCAGTTACTGGTAGAGGTGGATATAGGCCTCACCTTACAATACATCCACCTGGTCACCGGAAACTGCTATGAATCATAAAACTATCTTCGTTTTCTTTCCAGAGTTATGCTTTCATTAGACAAGACCAGCTGCAAGCTTTGGCTGAAAAACTTGACTCCAGCAGACCCAAAGAGGTAGAAAGGCTCATTTATACAAGATGTAGATGTTATGATGTGCACCTCCTGCCTTGAACCAGCAACACAAAGCTAAAGATGAGAAAAACACTCGTGTGTGTGTGTGTGTGTGTGTGTGTGTGTGAAGGTGCGCTGGGCGGCCCTGCAGGCCCTCTGCGGCGCTCCTCCGTCTGACGTGCTGAGCTGTGAGAGCTGGAGCAGCCTGCGCAGGAACCTGTGTGCAGCTCTGAGTGAGCCTGACCACGACCTCAGTGTGAGTCCTGTAACCCACAAATCCATCTTTAATTTCTGGATAAATGAATCAATGAATTTTGCACTGTGCAGTGGATTGGCAGAGTGATAGTGATGAACCGATCAGCAGATTAAAACAATAACAGTGTGTTTGTCGTATCTCAGTACACGCTGCAAATCATTTTTGACTTGTTTAAATTCCTCTTGTTTCATTTTCCTCTGATAAAAGTTGAAGTACATTCTAATTAAACTTCCATGTATCCATCCTTTTTTTATTAATTATTACTTGAAAAGCTAGTAATGACTCATTAAGCAAGTACACATTCGAAGGCTGAGTGTCTCTGCTGTCTCTCCCTCAGGATAATGTCCTTCAGTTCTTTGCTAAAAGCTTCTCCTCTTCTCCTCTGAACGTGACACGGGAGATCTACACCAGCTTGGGTAGGATGGTCTGACACACTCATTATTGTCATTACAATATTATGATATCACAGGAGTTTTATTTGTATGTACACAACCTCCAAGTTTGAGTTGGAACAAAGGAGAAGTATTTTTCATCAGTAGAAATCATATTTTAGTCAGCTCCCCTTTTTTCCACCAGCATTAATCTAATCATGATAGTTTTAGTTTTAAAGCCAAACTGGTTTTAATATATTTTAACTATATTTTATTCATACTGTATTGGGTAGTATAATATATGCTGGTATTATCTTGTATTAAGTGTGTTTTGACTCTTGATGTGCAGCTAAAAGTGTGGAGTCAACTTTTCTGTCCCACAAGCTGAGCTTTCCAACCGGCTCAGCTGCCATCGACATCAACAGGCCTGATATCAGCCGACCTCTCAAACAGGTACTGTTCATTTGTTGTATTTAACCTTCATCCAACCAGGAAGTCTCTTGAGATACATTTGCTGCATTTGAAACCTCCTACTATACCAGCATGATGTACTGATTTGGCCAAATGTAGCATGTAGCATACAAACAAAAGCAAAATCTGCCAAGAATACCTGGATGTCTCCAGTCTGCCTCACTGACTGTGTCCCACAATGCAAAGACCTGGAACAGTTTAACAGTTTCATACTGCATACATACTCATATAGTCGATAGCATGTAGCAGCCCTTCCAGCACACAGAGTGTATCATTATTTAGACATGCAGTATATTTTTCTCTCTTGCTTCAGATTCGATTGATGAATGACTTCCAAAAGGAGGTGACAACTTTTTGGATCCGCCATCCAGAGAAGTGAGTTGTTGATGCTGCTAATTAAATAGAGACAATATGATGCAAAGAAGCATTGTTGAATAAGGTGGATGGAGCAACCCAAGATCTACACATCTGCTTACAACAGTAGAGGATACCATTCTGCACTATTCAAGTCCAAGTGTACTTTAACTATTTTCAGTTGTGTATAGAACAATAATATAGACACATATAAATATATTTGTTTTGGTTTACTCTGCTTAAGGTATATGGAAGATGTTATAGAGAGCACCTTCTCCCTTTTGTCCTTCCATCATGAACATGGCTCAGCCTTGGAGCCCATTCACTTCCTGGCCTTGCTGGATATTAAAGCGACCTGGTTCAAAAAGTGGATGGTTTGTATTGTAACTTAACACATATTTTTGTATTGTGTGAAGCACAATGATTTCTTGTTCATGCTTGCTGATATTCAACTGTGTCTCACGTAGTTAGTTCATATGTAGGTTAACCCAGGGTCAAGGATGCAATAAAATGTGTTGGATGAGAAACCGGGTCACCTCAGCAATGAGAGCACTAATTATATAAAATATAGATATGAAATATTCTGCCTCTCCCTCTCTCAGCATGGCTTCTACAGCAGGACTGTGGTTCTCAGACTCCTGGAGAGAAAATATAAGTCTCTGGTGAGTGATTTACTCAGCAATCAATATCTCTCACCGACTCCTTTGTACTGTTAAATAAAGTCTGGCACCATAGAGAAGCAACCAACTAAATGAGCATCAAACCAACGTCCCCACTCAGGCGTCCAAAACCATTGTTCACGAACAAACTCAGCCAGGTACACAGGTTCAGATCAGTCCCTCTTTGAGACTGATGGAGGACCTGTTTCCAGCTGGAAATCTGTATTTCTGCTTCAGTTTTTGTCTTTACTGACACTTAAGTGTTCAAATTGGAACTGGATGTTTTTTTGGGTTATGTGTAATTGACACTCCTGCCTCCTAAACCTCCCTTTTAACTCTGACTTCAGGGAGGATTATTGTGGAATCACTTCTGCAGCTTTTTTAAAATAAACCTTTAATTTTGGATAAAAACTAAGAATGATTCCCTAAATCTCTGTATAAGGAGGCTGCCTTGATATTCTGTTGTTTTTGGTCTGTTCATCGCAGCGCCAGCAGATTAGTAGATCTCATCTAATTCAGCCTGTCAGATATTTGCAGCAACCACAGCAGCATAAATTGTAATATTTATTTTTGCAGACTGTAGCAGCTCTTCAGCAGTGTATCCACTACAGTGAATCCTGTGAACATTTCACAAATGAGACCACTGATGTCCAGTCAGCGGAGCAGCAAAACACTGGTAGGCAACAACAGTTTGGTCTCTGTGTGGTAAACATCAGCACAGCAAAGCTGAAAAAACACATTTGTTATTATTGAAAGGCCCAAAAAGTGAGGCCTTTTTACTCTTAGTCTGTGATCATCTTCCTGCTGGTCTTTTATTTTCTGTTAATGTGTCAGGCTCGATCCAGAGGAGTGTTTATACGGGGAAGGAGCTTGAATACGCCTTCTTTGTCCACTCGCTGTGTGTCTTGGGGAAACTCCTCACCTACACTAATGGGAGAAAGCTCTTTCCCATCAAAGTGAGGAATCACAAAGGTGAAGCTCTGCTGTTCTGTACACAGTGTTCAACATCTGTCATAGTGTGTGTGTTGGGTTTTTAATTTCTTACATACTGAATACTCTATATTGCCCTTTGCTCGCAGCTGCAAGAATTCAGTAAAGGTTTGACTTAGATCTAAGGGGACAATTAAAGTAGTCTGTCCAACCTGTACAGCAGATAATCTCATGTAAGAAGGTGTCTGCGTGCACATGGTCCACCTCCCCACCAACTGACCTGCACTTTGCTCCTTTGTAATCACTGGTGAAGCAATATGCAATATCTGGACAGAACATTTTAATAGACCCATAGTCTGTTGTTTGGCACTAACTCTTATTGACTCTAAAAGACAATCAAGCTATTGTTTTATTAGTAGTCTTTGTACGCTGACGTGGGTACTGACATGCCCAGATGTGTCATATGATTGTGTTCCTTACAATTCAGTGATGATAGCGATTAACATCATTGTTTGTATGCGATATGGATCAGATCCCAATAAATCAATAATAAAACATTAATAGTAGGACATTCAAATGACAATCACTAGAGCCTAAACCTCCCCAAAATAGTCAATTAAGAATGATATAGAAATGTTAAATAATTAATTGATCAACAACATTGTGTTATGGTACATAATAATGGTATATAAAGCCCCTTAAGACATGCTTGTGACATATTTGGTTGAAATACAAGCAGCAAGAATTGAAACATCTATTTTAAAAGACATTAGATACTAAAACTCATCCCAGAAACACAACTGGGAGCAGATTACAGACCAAGATGACCCTTGTCTCTTTTAGTGTCCCTGTCTAGACACTGAGTAACCATGTCTGTGTCTCAGATCCAGTCAGCCTGACGGACCTGGTTGTCACCCTGATCAACATCATGTACCAACACCCTGCGCCCCTGCACATCGATGCCTCACACATGGGTGAGTAAGCACACCCATGTAGAGATATAAAGTAGGTAAGAGTCCAGGACTGAGGGAACATGGTGACCCTCCCTGAGGCGGGACCACATTCCTCAAACCGTATCTTTTCGTCTTAACCTTGTACAGAGTCATGCAGCACTACGGTTGCCCAGGAGACCTTGTGTTATTGCCCCATTCATTATCATGAATTACCCTGCAGTGATGGTGTGCCCTACCTTGACTTTGTCATAGGATCATCTCCTTTGGATGCAGAGTCATGCTGAGCAAGTCATAGATTTGTATTAATATTTTACTTGCAGTCTGATAGAAATAAGTTTATTTATTCAGCATCATGATTCAAGAATGCAATCTTATTATGAGTATGAAGCATCAACAGTAATTGGTTCATCTTTGAGTTTCTTATAGACAAATGTATGAACTTATGGCTTCTTAGATTTGTTATTTCCATAAAACAGAAATCAGAATACAATACACTCAACATGTTAACAACAACAACATGTAAAGCGGATACATCTCCATATCTCCACATAATACCTATAAAAATGAAAATTCACCTAGAATGCACATATTCAACTGGGAAAGCCCTACAAGCATCCAGCAGTCTGTGCTGTCCATTTTTAAGATATATAGACACAATCTAAACAGAAAGTGCCTTTAAATTCAATTAAAAAAGACTCATAATTCCTGGGTTTGTTTTTCAGACTCCCTGTCGCCCAGCAGTCTGGTGATGGAGGTGCTGTGGATGCTGTGTGAACGGACCGAATGTGCTGCAGAGTGTCTCCACCACACCGCTGTAATAGAGACACTACTGGCTCCTGTTATAGCTCTGCTGCACGGGCAGCAGGTAAAACACAACACAGCAGCTCCACAAGATTTTCTTTATCACAGTAAAATAGACTGTAAATACAACGTGTTTCTCCTAATATGCAAGATTATTATAATATGCAAGATTATTATAATATGCAAGATTATTATAATATGCCTTATATGCATATAAAAATATGCACATAAGTTTAGCAATTGTTAACCCAAAAACTTTAGTTCATCATTTTAGATCATTTATTAGCATTAAATACATGCAAACAGCTTCTTCAGATCTCTCACCCAAACCAAACTCATATAGTTTTTTAACCTTGATTCCAACACATAATATAAAGTTAATATCTGCTCATTCCTCTTGTGATTTCACTTGTGTCTGTTTGTTCTCTGCAGACCAAATTAAAGTGTCCTGCAGTAACGTTGACTCTCATCGCTGACGTCCTGGCTCGCATCGCAAACAGCGACAGAGGATTAGCTCTCTTCTTATATGAGAAGAATCTGGTTATGGCTCACAGTGAGAGGTATGATTCAATAAACATGATTTTGTGTTCATGGTAATGAGTAAATTACATTTACAGGAACAGCAGTGTCTTTCTCTTTCTGTGTTCTGTCTCCTCTCCAGAACCTCGGCTGCTCATGTAATTGTACAGTTCACCCTGAAGCTGCTGGATAAAGACCTTTCATCGCTGAGTGACTCTGATGTGTCCCATACATTATGTGGAGCCTTTATCTTTGTCTGTAGGCAGATATACAACACCTGTGAGGGTTTACAGGTCCTCCGACCATATGGCCTTCACAGAGCTATAGCTGCTGCTTGGAAAAGGGTATCTGCACCTCATGTCTGAATATCACTGTGATGATTTCTTTCTTTTCATGTCATAGCTGCAAATATTTGATGACGGAACTCTTACAGGGTTTCACTTCGATCTTGAGCTAGACTCACTGTTATTTTTAAGGGATTTTAGAACCAGGATGTGCTGAATGGTAAAAGTGCATTTTCAGAAGAGAACGAGGAAGAGCCTCAGTGAGCTTAATTTATTCAGACAGATTGTTGCTGCTGTTTCAGAAATTGCACTCAGGAATCTGGAATTTAATGCAACAAAAACATAGTAAAACCAAATCATTATGAATGCACAGATACTGCAAATGCACGGATTGAGTCTTTCTTCACTAATCCACCCATGAAAACATGGAAATAGTCCAGAACATCATCATTAGAGGGGTGTCCACCTCTAATGATCAGTTTTACTCCTGTCATGTCTCATTTGCTTGATAAATTCAGCGTTGTCTTTTTATTCATTACAGTTCACTAAGCCTTTTAATCTGCTTCATCTGGTTTTTAGAATACAGATGATACGTTTTACTGATACAGTACGTACCAAAAATAAAAACCGAAAAACAAAACCACAACTGAATGTGCAACTAAAACAGCACCAAGTGACAACCATCTCTGTTACAACACACAATTACTTTTTAGAAAAGACTAGTTGTGTCACTGCTTCAACAAGGTAGGAGACATTGATTATCAATAATTTCTGAATCCTCCTTTCTTTGTTATGCAAAACCATGTCAAAGATTAACGTGTATGAGACGTTTTGGCATCGGTCTGCAACATTTACCCACTTCCTCCTGACCTCGCTCACTCTGTGTTCAATATAAATTTTCAACGTGCACATCCTGCACGGTCATGTACTGCACGATGATCAAATCCAAGTCCACACCTGCTCCTCTAATGTCACATTGTGTAACTACAGCCTGTTGTTGTCCTCTGTCCTCCCACTGCAGTATAAACAGTTTGATTTAAAGTAGTTCATATAGTAAATTAACACAACTAACATTATGTGTTTTTACACTCCAGTCGACCCAAATCAATCTGTAGCGTAAAGTTATTGGAATCAATTGTAAATCATTTTGTAACCGTTGATCTTGGTTTCATCTTTTCCTTCTTTGTTTCCAGACCAGTTCCTTGTCAGAAAGGGTTCCAACCCCGGTACCTGGAACAAGTGCTGGAACATCCACTCAGAACCTACAGAACATGTAAGACTCTACACATACACAAATACTACATATACATGTATGATCGGTCATTACAGAGGTCACTTATTCCTACAGAATTATCAAAGAAGGATTTTTGATTATTAAATAGTTTTGTACTTTTTGGATTTTTAATATACAATCACAAACATCTGTGAACATGAAGCTGTGTAGCTTAGCATTTAGCAATAAATAGCTGTCAAGAAATACTTAAAGGTGCAGTGTGTAGAATTTAGTGTATCTAGTGGAACAGACTTGGAATATAATATTCGTAAGTTTGTTTCCTTTAGTGTTTAATCACCTGAAACTAAAAATGAATGAATGAACCAGTACAGTAGCCCAGAAGGGACAAACCAAACACAGTTTCCCAGACTGTTTCCTTGTGTCGGGGCTTGATGTCCAGTGACTTGTCTGTTTGTGCTGCAGCTTACTGTGTGTTTCTCTCTGAATGTGGGAAAGGCTCCTCTGGGAGGAGACGCTGTTGGACAGCCAGCTGAACTTTGCTGCAACTCCTAAAGGCTTGTTGCTGCTTCAGCAGACAGGAGCCATCAATGAGTGTGTCTCCTACATGTTCTCCCGCTTTACCAAAAAATTACAGGTAATAAAATACTTCACCAGTTTTATACATTTGAACCCGGGTTGCCGGTACACACAGGTTGTTTATGTATAAAAGTGACTTGCTCAAGGTGAGCCTCAACAGTGACACACCTAGTTTCCAACGTAATCCAAAAAAGCTTTTACCAAGGAACTCCAGGCGTCATTTAGTTGTAAATCTGAAGCTCGATAACAGGCCAGATAACACTGTGACTAACCATTGTTTGGACTTATTGCTTTGTGATTATTTCCTCAGTTGGATGGAATTTTTTTATCACCTCTCTGTATTCTATAATATCCTACCTCATGAGGCATAATCTATATTAAAAACCTTAATTCACTGTGTTGGCCCATGTCATCCCTAATTAACTGTGCAGAAGACATTTGTTGCTCCTGCTCCTTCTCAAGGCCACGGCCATATTTCCTGGACACTGTTGAGTATTTATTTATCAGTAGCCTGGAGCTGTAAAACACACTTTTCTTTTATTAATCTCTGGCTCTAGATACACACATATTACTGTCCATGATTCATATTGTAGAACCTTAGCTAATCCCCCTGTGGGCTTAATTTGCTGCCATTGTTTACACACTCTTGTAATTGCTTCTCTCATTTGGCATTTCACTTTAATTATGGAATGTAATCATATTTACTGTGTTTTTGTTGTGACATTGTGTTGTAATTAATGAATCAATGTACAATTTGATTTCTCCTCAGCACACTAAACTACATTATATAGGATTCCAGTAGTATGATGAGTTTGAAAACATAAATCACTTAAAATACAGCTCGGCTTGCTTCATATTCAAATCATTTTTGATCATATAAGATGAATTATTGGAATATTTTGGGGAATATTATAAATATTAGCGGGTTGTGTGTTTGTGTGTGTGTTTTCTGCAGGTAAGTCGCTGTGAAAAGTTTGGATACGGGGTGATGGTGACACAGGTGGCAGCCACTGCTCCCGGCGTGGCCGCTCTGCACAGTTCAGGTACTAAAACATGACACACACACACACACACACACACAAACAACACTGACCAGTGCCGATGCTTCAGGCTTGTAGTCCAAGTTGTTTTGTCTAGCCAGCATAGAGCAGAACAAGAGGAGATACTGTATATTCTGTATCTGTAGAAGAAGAGAGCTTGATGCTGCTGTGTTGCAGGTTTTGTGCGGGCGCTGGTGCTTGAGCTCTGGTCAGCTCTGGAGTGCAGCAGTGAAGATGTCAGGGTGGTGCGGCCCAAACCCACACCCATGGATCCCATAGACAGGAGCTGCCACAAGGTACTCTGACTGAGATAAAGTGCCATTTTATAGGATCCTGTATGTTCCCACCAGACAGGATCTAATTGAACTAACATCTATCTATGGACAGGCCGTTATAAAACATACACTCGCAGCATAAGAAGAAAACAGACTGAAAATGATCACTGTTCAAAAGCTGTTTGAAATTGATTTAAGTTGATCATCTTTGTGATTTCATGTGTTGTCCCTGATCTCCCTGCGTGACATTTTCTTAATCAGATCCTCTATTTGTGTGTTTGCTTGCCTTCCTGTGTCTGCAGTGCTTCCTGTCCTTGGTCAACCTGCTCTCCTCCCACTCGGTGTGGGAGCTGCTGGGCCGCCAGCCTTTAGCCAACAAGAGCCAGTACAGCCTGAGAGAGATGCCAACCTCCATACCTGTGAGTCTACAGCACACACACACACACACACACACACACACACGTTCAGCCTTCATGCAGTGCCTCTGTCAGCCATTTGAGGGCATGTTTGCACTTTTTATTCTGCCTTTAGTCTCTCACACACACACACACACACACACACACACACACACACACACACACACACACTTGTTTTACAAAGGCCTCTCCTGCTGAAGCACAACACACTGAGGCTGATGTGTTTTCTACCTTATGCATCATAAATATCCACACTGTGTTTGTTTGGCATCATAACTTCTGTGTGTGTTTTCTCACAGCTTCATTTCACTCCACAGGATTTGATTGACAGGCTGATTGCTGTGGATGCAGACGTGAAGATTCGTTCTCTGTTTCACTACGAGCAGTCGCACACATTTGGCCTGAGGTGAGGTTGATGTTTTTTTACTTTACATCAGTGGGGAAGCACACAATATCGGATTAGCACCTGGTGACTGCACACACACACACACACACACACACACACACACACACACACGTGTTTATGAACGACATCCTAACTAGTGAGACGGTGTAGAAGGAGGTGAAGAGCTATTTAAGTATTTATATGATTCTACAGTACAGGTTACTGTAATACTGGACCACAGCTGCAGACTAGCACAGTTACACGTGTCCTGGTTGGTTGTGTGTGTGTGTGTGTGTGTCGTGGCTGCTGTGCATTTCTTCTTCTTCTCTCTTTTTAGGTTGTTTCTGAATCACAATAGCTTTGACTTGTGTGGCGCCGCACTGACTCACTCTGTCTGCGCCTGTCAGTCAGCCCAATCCTATTAACGTCCAGAAGCCAAGTGAAAGGAACAAGACGCTCTATTCATTTATCACCCAGACTAACTGACACACTCACACACTCTGTGGCTCCATAAATGTGCTGGATATAGCATTTTACCATCAATATGTCAATGTTAATGTTAATTTGAAGTATTGATATAACAGCTTTAACAAAAGTAAGAACATAGCAAAGATTCATTCATTATTGTTCTGTATTGGACATCAGAAGAACCAGACACATCCAGACTAAACAGAAAAAAAATCGAATAAGAAAACATCAATTTGTATAAGAAAAGCATTGAAGTGATCAAAACATCACAAATCAAATCAAATCCTTTACCTGAAGGGATATGACAGTGTGGTACTTTATTGATCCCAGAAGGGGAAATGACACGTTCATATAGTAATGTGAGTAAAACATTTGAATTTTATTTTTACTACCCGATATGCCTCAAGAGCTTTTATCTGCATCTCTACTATCCTTGGACGCTCGATTTGGATTGAGCAGTGATGGCAGCTGGCAGGAAAGACTTCCTGTTACTATCACTGTTCTAGTTTGCTTTGGCCTAAAGTGCATGTAGTTGAGAACAGCGCCCCCTGTTGAGGAAAGACTGCAGTGAAGTTAGTGAAAAATGTTAAAAAACCATCTAATCATAAAAGTCCAAATTGAGAAGGTACAAGGTTCCTTTTTACCCAGATAAACTCCATGTTCTTAAATATCCTCTTAAGATATTGTACATAAAACCACATCCGTGTAAGTTACATACTGGAACACGCTTGTCTCCATGATGTCATGAATCCTGCTCGTAGGTTCACATCTTCAACTCATTTATCTTCAAAGGCCTCCGTTCACAAACTTTGAAGTTTAGCTTGAGACGTTTCATCACAGTGTTAATTTAGAAGATGACCGACTTTGCCACCTTAATTTATTTTTGTGTTTCTGTCTACGAGGCATGAAATAGATTCTCTCCTAAATGAAAAACATACTGCTGTTAAAGTAGAAAAAATAAAAATATAAAAAACAAATTAAAAAATATTCCCTCCCGGTATATGAGAGGTTTAAATTTTGAGTATGAATATGAAACTCATCTTGGACAAACCCTCAGTTTGGGTTTGAGTATACATTTAGATCATAAACTGAAATTTCATTCAGGTGTGGATCTATCACGTTTGCCACATAATCAATAAGAGATAACAGCCCCAGGTGTGTCTAGAAATGTAGTATGACATGTATTTAGGAAGATCTTTTAATCATGAGTCTGTCACTGCCAGGCTGAAATAGTCATTGGAACAAATGCTCTCATGTTATTTCAACATATATTATGTTTCCTTGTTATTATACTCCAGAGCAAATATGAAATATGCTCAATGCTGTATTTCAAACAATGAAGGTTTCAGCATGTGCAGCATGTTTGAGCGCTGCAGCTCAGCTCTGAGCAGTCGATCATGTTTTAGCTCTCATGGCTGGAGGCTGAAGCTAATGTGGATGACGTTCATGGGCGTTGACTGACAGCTGTGATTGACAGACGGTCCATCAGTGTGGGTCACTGATTCTGGTTCTTTGAAGGCTTCGTGTTCAACGCAGGTCTAATCACCACCGACTCCACTGTCAAGCAAACGTGGGCTGAGCCATGATTTTCATCCCTCTTGATCTTCACAAGCTAATGAGAGCTAAAATCCCTCAGCTCTCGTCCTCCGTTGCTAAAAACCTCTTTGTTGTCATGGCAACCGGATGATGGCTCTATACATGTCAAGTGTGTGCAGGAACTTCACACACTTTAACTGGATATGATTAGATGTTTTTTGACAGCAATAAAATCTGGGAAAGCGTTGCAGACATTAATAGGATAATACAAGAAAACAATAAATGTTGATGTAATTCTTTATGAAACCAAGCTGACGTTTCTTCTGCAGATTATTTTGTCAGGTGAGTCCAGGTGTTGTTCTCTCACCTCTCCAGACAAACTAGATTAGAATAGATCAGGAAAACATCATTACAAACATTATCAAGTGGCATCAGACAAGTGATGTGTGGACGTGGATGTGGACGACTTTGGTTTTCTTCCAACCTCAGTGTAGTGAGGTGTCCTGTTGAGGTCTAACGAAGCTCCTCATTGATCTGTGTGCAGTCAGTCTGTGGGCTTTTCTCAGGCTACCTGGATGTGTGGAGATCATTACTGAAGATAAATCCTCCAGATATGTGTGTGGTGTCTCCACAAACCTGGAAAATGAAAAAAAAATCATCTCCAGAGATTTTAAAGGTTCAATGATTGATTAATTGGTAATTTATGTATTCAGTACTGAGCTCACTGACACTTCCATTTCAAACAGATATTATCAATGGTGCTTGACATGGTCCCAACGGTTCCTACTCAACAAAGATGGCAAAGATACATGTGTTTTGACATCTTTATGTTTGTTTGTTTGTTTGTTTGTTTGTGTGTGTTTTTGCAGACTGCTCAGTGTGCTCTGCTGTAATCTGGACTCCTTTCTGCTGTTGGAGAGTCAGTACAACATCTGCTCCATGCTGCTGAGGAGTCAGAGGGAGAACGTCAGTGAGCAGGGGTACAGTATGAACTCATCAATACATCAATCAATACATCAATACATGGCTGTCAGTGTACAACTTGTATTATGTATCAGTTACTTACACAGGTCTGTTGTAATGATCTGAATATTTAAACTTGATTTACAGTAAACTCAGCAGATTTAAACATATTTAATATTATTGTCATCTTGTATCTTGTGTTAAACTAAATAAGTGACTAACAATGACTTACTGTTGTTAACCTCTTCATCTCTGTTTCTGACACATCAAATGAGTTAATTAGTGTTAATTAGAGGTGCTAATAGACATCCTTTTCATTTTAGCAGCAGTATTTATGCTAAGCTAGGCTAACCACACAATTTAAAGAGCAGCTTCCAGGTTGAATTTCTTTGGCTTTCCATTTGATGTATCATGAAAATGACTCTGTGAAGAGTTTTATATGGTTATTATATGGTTTTTAGTTTAATGAGACATGAAGGCAGAAATTCAGTAAATATTTTGAGCCTTTTAAACAGTTTTAAGAGTTACATTCGATAAGAAAGTAAATAAACACCTGAGCCTGTACTTTGATATTAAGATATAGTTTCTATGCATGTTTACTCCAGCTGGAGGAATCTGTTTCAGACATTCAGACACTGACTACATTTTTACCCTCACATGGCTGTTGTGTCTCCGTGCTTCATCCTGATATGACAGTTTTCAAATGTAATCATTGCTCAGGATGAGAAATTGTTTGTTTGTTTGTTTGTCACAAATAAAATGAATTAAAGAGGCATAAAGTGAAAAGGCCATTTCTGAAAGTGGGTGTTCTGTCTGGTAATGGCTGTGGGAGCCGTGGCTATTGGTTATGAATGAAATGGCCCTGAAATGTCTCATGTCTGAATGTTGGCTCAATTTTGGAGAATGATGACCTGTTAATTTCTCCGCCCGTCTCCCGTTCCTGCCCTCCATGCCCCTATCACCATCACTGTTACCTTCTTCTCTTCCTCCTTCTTTATTCTGTCCTGTCTCAACCTCATCTAGACTTCTTCCTCCTTTTCTGCTCTGGCCTTTTTATATCCGTGACATCCACAGTCACCAAAGCTTACAGACACTCTGTTTTACCCTACAGTGGTTGTTTGAGCTCTTACTGATACGGTTTTTTGTCAGATGTATGCAGATGAAGTTTTGAGGCCCTTAGAAAGAGCACTATGCTGGAAAATATAAATTAATTAAATATAATTACCGAGTTCAGATCCAATTTCCTCAGGACAACCTTCAACCCTAAATTGCCTTTATAATTGGAATATCCACAGATCTTATCTGAAATTCTTACTTAGAAATCTCTTTTCTTTCTTCTCTAACGTTGCTTGCAGTGATAGTTAGAGGATCTTTAAAGTCTTTACATGACTTTTCAGAGAAACGTGTCTAAGCTACAGTAAAGTGTTGCTGAATTGGCTGCAGTGTTCATTTCTATGACCTTGTTTAAACAGGAGATGTAACCTTGGTCTTTGTTTGAAGTTGGACTCAGAGGTAATGACTCATTGATCTCCTCCCAGCTGATCGGTTTGATCTGTTGTTCACAGGCAGCTGATATGGTCTGTTTGCGCTGTTCATTCAGACGTGATGTTCTTTACACCTGTTACACCTACCATTGTTTATATCAGCATGTGTTCAGCTCAAATCAACTATTTTAATAATCTTTGAATTGTTCATTTTTCTCCCTTGTTGTTGTGAAGATTTACTGTTGTTTTGCTTCACGTTATGTGATTGTAAAATGAAAATGTTTGTGGGACAAAACAAGCAGCTTGAAAGATTTGGAAAAGGTTGTATGTGGAACTTGAGTTATGATTAAGTATTTGTCATTGGTGATATATTTAGTGTAACCACCTCAGTGCTCCTCATGGTCTTCTGTTGCTCTCTGCTTTCTGCTCCGCTCACAGGGAGTTCATCATCGACAGCCTGTCAGTGGAGAGGAATCACGTGCTGGTTCGTGTTAGTTCGGTAGGAGGTCCGTCTGAGAGGAGGCTTCCTCCTCGAGCCCTTCAAGAGGTCAGCCCTCATTTACCTGCCTTTGAACTGATATAATCTGTGGTTCATTTCCACCTGTTGAATAGATTTACTTTTCTCTGTAATTCAAAAGGAAACAAGGAGAGTTAAAATTAGGCAGTGAAATATCCGGGCCGGTAGGTGATACTGATGTTTTTGATTTTATTGTTATTTATTTTGAGCCAGAGAAACAGAAATCTTCATTATAAAAATAACTGAACTGTTTTAAAGGCTTCCTCACAACTGTTGGTGTCTTCGAACAGGTTCACAGGATGTCAGATATTACATATTCGTTCAGATATTTATTGGACAATAGAGACAGAAGTCAGTGGAAACACTTCATGGTGTGTGCTTAATGGTGTGTTTATTTTCAATATGTACTTTCATTATTCTTTCATAACAATAAATGACAAGTTTAATCACATTTAATCCCAGAACACAAACCATTTCTCGTTAACACACATTCAGTCTTGATCCAACGCTCATACAGAGTTCATGTTGGTACAGATGAAAGAATCAGCAGGGCTGCAGTCGCTGTTTGAAGCCTGTAGTCTTATTTACTCAGCATGTTTCGGGTTAGATATCAATTATTTAGGTGCTGTTTACACTGAACTCAAAGCAGGAACTCGTTTACGCTGACGTCAAGGAAAGCATATGAAAGATATTTCTAAAGGAGAGAGAGTAAATTAGTTTAGTGGCTGTTTCCTGCATGTTGTTCACCTCTCCTGGTCCTGGGGCAGAATACAGGGGACACAAAGCTGCTAAATAAGGACTGACTTTGTGTGAAGTTTGCAAACCAAAAGCCTAAAGCCAGGATGAAATATTCAGTCTGTCAGAAGTTTAACTGACAACATATCTCTGCATAGAACAGGATTAACCACAGACTGGTTATGTTTTTATTACACTGTTACATAAGCTTGTTTATCAGGAGACACGATGAATAAAAACTACCAAACAGTCACAGTCTGTCCTGTTATCAGGCTTATCACAGCAAGAGAAGAAGTATGGAGACAGATGGGATATTAACCTGCCTACAGCGGTAGGAATAAGGATTGTATGATCATCAACGTGATGTAGCAGCACATGGACTGAAATACCAGCAGGGATTATCATGGCCGCTTGCATTTACAACATATTACTTTAAAGTCACATGCTCTTCAAAATTAAGATGAATGCAATTCTAAATGTGTGTGTGTTACAAAAATAATACAAAATGATAAAACAAATATAAACAAACAAATAAACTGCCACAAACAAATCACCTTTTACCTGCCCTAAACTGTTCATAATCACTGCCATTAAATTAAATCGGTACTAACAAACACATACAGCTGCTATCAAGTCAAAGCTGTGTTCTAGTTCTAGTATAGTATATTCTAAGCATGTGATGCATATTGTTGGACTTACAGTTTATAATAAAGGTTTCTTTATCTGTTCATTCCAGGGAGAAGATCCTTACCCCTGGCCCATGTTTTCATGCTATCCTCTACCTCCCTGCTACACCTTGGACCCATCGAAGATCCACCATAACTCGCCGGGTGAGACAAACATCCATGAAGCTACCTGCGTTCACTTGTGCATCATCTTGATTCTTTACCTGTAACGTATACCCCTCTTGTACAGACCCTGAGTTCAGTACATTTCTGGCATCATGTAAAGACACAAAGAACGAGGAGAGCTGGATGGAAATCTGCAGGAGACATTACTGCAGAGCCCTGGCCACCAAATCCAACGTCCTAACTGGAAAAAGTAAGACTCTGGGTGCTGGAGCTACTATGGATTCACCTACAACAAATGTGTTGCAGTCATTTTAAACATGGAACAAACACATAGACGTAAACATACATTAAGATACATCAAATGTAATGAAATACATGTAAAACGAATCCTAAAACGCAGCGTGCAAGCTCATATAAAACCATATACATCATTTATATTTAAAAAGAATACACAGTGCCAATAAGTGCTGGTAAGGAACATGTTTGATATTAGCTCCCTATAGATGTAATTGTGGTAATAAAATGATTTGTCAGAATAATGAGGATATAAGGTAGTCGTACTGCTGCAGGTGCTCCACCTCAGTGGGTGTGGAGCTGATCTGATTTGAACTCCATCACTGCCTTAGACAGACACGGCATTAACGCCTACTTCTCTTTACATAGGAGGAAATGGCTGTGATTCAAGGAGGACTGAAATTCATCCAAATGAAGGAGGCCTAACAATCTTTTCAATAATGTGTAATATACAATGATTGCTTCTTTTCATCAGCACGCTGTTGGGCTCACCATGTAAATACATCCACTCTCTGCTCCACGGTGCTCATTTAAGGCTTTTCAATGATCCAGATGTATAATCTGTTGAGATTCCCTCCGCTATAGATATACTTTTTTATTTGGCACAGCGTTAACCATGTGAAACACAGCTTTCCACTTTATAAGAAGCGTTAAATGGAGGAAATTGTAGCATCTGCATGCTGATATTAAATTGATCTCCTTCTTTGGTAATTTCTAAAACTGACTTGCGTCTATTTCTGTGTATGAAGAAGCTGTGATTATCGCTTGTGTCTTCGACAATCTTCTATTCTGCTCTGAGATAAAAATGATTAATTATACTATCTCTTCATCATCTCTTCATCAATACCTCGCCTCGTTGTCAGCTTATTGATGAGGCGTGTGTTTTCTACTCTGGCACCCTGTGATGATGCTCCTAAGGCTCCACTGATGTGTGTCAAAGTCATTTACAGAAGCATCCGTTGCATGTTAAGCAGCTGCATGAACTCCACTAACATCCTGTTTTTCTGAACACTTTATATGAAACTCTTCATGTAGACTTTTGAATAATGAAGAAAAGAGCAGCTCTGTAAGAAGTGCACAAACTAACACACGCTCAGGTATAATCTGATGACAAAGCAGCATCAATATAAAAGCCCAACAATATATTGTATTGTATTGTGTATATATGTGTGTGTGTTCGTCATTAATATATTAATATATTAATATGTTTATATATATGTTGTCACTCCAGGGATGTAAAAACAGAAAAAAATCAAAAAAGGTTCCAGTGTAGTCGCAGGCGGCGATGTAGGGGCCCAGCGGCGATGTAGGGGTCCAGCGGCGATGTAGGGGCCCAGCGGCGATGTAGGGGCCCAGCGGCGATGTAGGGGTCCAAGCTCACCTTGAAAAAGAGAAAACAATCACATGATAGTACGTAGACTATTAACAATGAGTGAGACGGGCCTCATCTGTAGAATGAAACATTAATAAATCATTTATTCATTAATATCTGAATGTAGCATAATATTAATATATAATATAAATGCACTGACCAGCTATAGCATAACTAAATGACCACAGACAGAACTTTTCATATGATACACATATTTTGAGCGGAGTGGGACTTTAATTCATTTCTTATGTAAGTCAGGCTCTCACCTGTTCCAGGAGTTGAAACAGCAGGTCCTGATCAGTCCTGCGGATTAATTTTAATCTAATTTTTAATCTATATGACTGAATCATTTAATCAGCACTAATGACTCAGTGATTACTACAATAAACAGGCGTAATGAACGGCTTCTGTTCCAGACAGTGAATTGAGCTGCTTATTAGCATAAATGACAGGATGTTCTCCACGTTCTAAAAATAGTTGAAGTAAAGGAGCCGGCTTATCATAAAGTGGATTTTCTTTTAACTCCAGCCTATTTGCAGCTGCATTAGCATCATTTTTCTGTCTGTTTTCTCTCCTCAGTGCTGGCTGACCTACTGGAGCAGGTTGTGAACCATCTATCCAACTGTGAATGCTTCTTCTCTCCAGCTCAATACAAAGGTCAGTATAGAAGAGCAACTTACACAAAGGAAAATATGTGGGACATAAATCTGACTTTAACACCATCTTTGGTCAAGTGAATGGATTTAGTGAGCATTTATTGGAGCGCATCTAGCTGGTGTGTTGTGGGCTAACGTAGCATCTTCTCTCATCAAAATAACTGCAATTTATATATATAAACTAAAGTGGCATTGACAGTGCACAGTCAGAAAGGCATAAAACTGCTGTAAAAAGCCACCAGCCAAGATTGTTCTTTATTCATGTGAGTAGTATCACCACAGCCCAAAATGCAAACATATTTAGTTTAATATCATACCAATCAGTACCAAGAAAACCAGCAAATATTACTATTTTAGCGGCTAGAACCAGTGGATTCCTGTCACTTATGATTTAAAAATAAATTTAATTATTAATACATGATTATAGAAGCCAGTTCATTTTCTGTCGTTCAATTAACTAAGTAATCGACATATGAAGCTGCTGACAGTGAGTCCTGTACCTGGAGCACAGCCTCCAGGAGGAGGAAGACATGGAAGACCAGAGAGATGTTCTGGCCTCCCTGGTGGAGGAGCACAGCAGTGGCAGGACACCAGGGGAGGGTGGGCTTTGCCTCGAGATGTTAAAGGCCGAGCCTTTACACATTAGTTCTTGGTTCTTGGTTGCTGTGGACTGGAAGACGGGCTTTGCTTCAGGTTTCCCATATTAAATGATGCAGGTTGGCATGTTTGGTAGCCGGTGGGCGAAACAAGCTGATCAGACTCATCATGGCAGAAACAAGTCTCACTATGTGGTTATTTATAAACCACAGTAACATCATGGCCTTTACCTGAAAAAAACTCATCAAAAAGAGTTGATTCTGATACATCGAACTCCTCCAATGAATCACATTGATGATGTTGTATCAGGATGAGGAACATTAGTGTTTCCTGCTTCTCCCACACTCAGCCAGACTCAGCCAGACTCAGCCAGACTCAGCCAGACTCAGCCAGACTCAGCCAGACTCAGCCAGACTCAGCCAGACTCAGCAGTACTGCAAGGGTTCCATGTGTGCTGAGTGTGTTATTCACTTCTTCACATTGTTGTTGTTGTACTATATGTTTTATAAGTTATATAAGTTTATTATTTAGCATGTGAGTTTAATGTGAGTTTGTGACTTTTACTGTAACAGTCCTACAGTACTCTACAGTACTCTACAGTATTCTACAGTACTCTATAGTATTCTACAGTACTATAGAGTACTCTACAGTACTCTATAGTACTGTAGAGTACTCTAAAGTCCTACACTACTGTTGGACAGGTGCAGTACTGGTTGAGACAGTGAAGATCACTGAGCATCTGTTTGCGTTATTTAATATATTGTTTTATATTTTAATAATAATTGAATGTAATAGTCCTTTGAAATATAGTTTAAAAACACAGCTGCATTACATAGTAGGTATTTAATTAAATGACAAAATAAATAGATTAGAATAGATAGAGAATTAAATAGATTTGACATTTTTATTGAAGCTTAAAAATATCATCAAATATCACTTTTGTCAAAATGCCAGAAAATATATTTTCCCTTATAGTTCTGGCATATTACACGATGGCTTTGACTCATGTCCCGGCTAAACACAGTCAGTTTATCATAGAGTAGTCTTTACTTTAATTATTGTCTTACATTAAAATCTAAATTCCCTAATGGCTCTATTGTATTGCAGCCAAAAAGAACACTTATATCATTAAAAGAGAATAAAGTGGATATAAAAAAAACATCAACACTGCATCAGCTATAAAACCACCTTCTTCTTTCTGGATGTAGATCCAACATTTTTCATTGGTGTCTCTATATTTATAGTAATCTGATGAGAGGACAAGCTGGAGGTCTGACTGTCCTCACTGACAGCTGCTGATTGTAATAAACAGTTAGACGATTCACCACGTTCTCCACTTTAAAGTTTCCTGCCTCGAAACATGTGAGGTTAAACACACACACACACACACACACACACACACATCCAATCAGCGCTTCTTATCTTTAAAAACAATTGATTACAAGCCTCACCGTTGCTGTCTTTGCCTGCAGTTAAACGCTCGCACATCAGTGGCTTTGTTATGAAACCATGACTGAAATGATTTACAGTCCTCATCATCGAGAACATGATCATGCTATATGAAGCTTTTATTGTAGGTGTCTGAAAAGTTCTGCAGAGTTTGATATGTATTCTTAGTATGTTTATGGTGTCTGACAAATGGCCCCGAGCTGCTGCAGAAGAGCAGTTGAGAGAATTTATGACAGATCAGTCGGTTATGAATTAGTAATTTGTGGCATGAACAGCTAAAAAAGGCATCATCTGTCAGGAGTGCTTCTGAAAATGCAGTCTAAATAATGAATAATAGTGATTTTTAATCACTTTTCTAGTGTTTGCAGAGTGTGTTCAGACTTGTCAGCTTTTTCCATTGAAGACTGAGACGTCGCCCGCAGTGTGTCGAACGTCTTTTATCAGTGCTGACGTCTCCTCTGAGGACGCGCTGATCAAGAATCTTAATTCTGACTGTTTGTTTTGATCATTTATTTATTGAGTCCACACACTTCAAAGTTGTTGCTTTTTCCACTTCGTAACATTAATTTTTAGAAATCAGTTGCGTTCATTTACATCATTTCATTAATGTAGAGCACTTCTTCCTCATTTTACTCTCAAGGTTGCTGCTGTTTTTAGGATAAAGTCTGATACAAAGGTTTAGTTCTTCCTAACATTATGCACATATATAACACAATTAAATGTTTATTACTGCAGAGAATAGGCGGCGGGTTTGATTAGCCAAACAGCAGGCTGCTTTCTCTACATTTAATAATATAATTATACTCATTTTGCTGGAATCTGTATTAAGTGGCGTCAAGTGCAAAGTTGGCAGATATATTAAAGATATATCTGCCAACTTGTTATAAAATCATTCAACAAACAAT
This sequence comes from Pampus argenteus, assembly GCA_036937835.1. Lineage (NCBI taxonomy): Eukaryota > Metazoa > Chordata > Actinopteri > Scombriformes > Stromateidae > Pampus > Pampus argenteus. The sequence continues at coordinate 589,584 of CM072876.1, forward strand.
CTCATCTCACTAATCAGTTTTAAATCAGACACCAATGTGCATGAAATCCTGCAGCCATCTGCTCCAGCGTCACACCAAGAATCACTTATGAATCTGCCATAATAACCTTCATCTCTACATCTCCTCATCACCCACCAAACAGCAACCTGTCACAGATCCTGTTGAGTGTGTGTGTGTGTGTGTGTGTGTGTGTGTGTGTGTGTGTGTGTGTGTGTGATTGATGTCAACTACAGTCTCAGCCACTCTGCCCTACTTGACTGCTCCTATTGTATGGAGAGAGCAGACTCATTTGCCAAGTATTAACCTCTGTCAGTTCCCTGTTCTGAGCCGTATCTCCTCACCCTTCATGGCCGTGACTCCTGGAGGCAGCTGTCCAGCAACCTCATTTATTTCAGCTGCTTGTTGAAATTGGGTGGCTGGAAACAAAGAAAGAGCACCTTTTATGTGACTGCTACAGCTTAATAGCTCAGAGGAAGATCTACACTTTATCTTCTTTTTTTCCTAAATGAATCTTCATTTAAATAGATCTTCTGCTCACCGCCGTCTAGCTTTGGTTAAACCACTTTCTCTTCAATATTTCACCAGCTGAAGAGCAGCAATACCTGAAAACACAAGCCACTTACTATCAGTATACAAGATGCATCTTGCTAAAATATAGAAAAATGTATTATTATTGCCTTCTCTTCATAAAGGCTGAGTGATGATAGTAGTTACTGATTTAATATTTGGGAAATTTCATTGAGTTTAATTGTTAAAAATATAATCAATTTTGTTTTGTTATTACATAATGCACCCACATTATTACGTTTTCATCATAAAAAAGTGCATTTTGTAATTCAGTGGTTATTACACTGCTGAGTTTAGTCAAACTCTCTGATCCAGGATGTTCAGACATCTTTAAGCTTCCCAGCAGACAGAGCGGTGAACTGTTGGTTTCTGGGTAATGTTTTGCCTTCAGACAGCCTTTCAAGCAGATGTCTTGGATGGACGGTACCTGAGCATCATTACTGTGCTGTGCAGTTTTGACAACCCACTGCGAGGCTTTCCAGTCAGCAGCAGAACAGTTATGGTATCGTATAGAGATGTAGCTGCGGCCTCCCTTTATACCCAGAGAGGATTTAAGGGATGAGGTAAGATCCTGGAAGATTTGAACTTAAAGCTGGAGACTTCCACATAAAAAGTCAGCAGTTAGTTGTTGTTGTTGTTGTCGGAGCTCTAAAGGCTTCACCTCCTCCCTGAAGGCCGTCCAATCATCGTGATATTGTGGCATCGTCCACAAACTTGAGGATGGTGTTTGATTGATGAGCAGCCACACTGTCAGGGGTGAAGAGGGACTAAAGCAGGGAGCAGCACAGCGAGGAGGCGGTGGGGTCTGATGAGATAAACACAACCAGAGAGTATCTGTCTCCATTAGACAGTAACTGCCATCAGCAAGAGATTTTTAGAGATGTTAATATGTGAGGAGAGTGGGGAGAAAGACAATATACAGCACAAGTTGTCCTGGCAGAGTTTCATGACATCAACGAAAGCTATTTATTCTCAATTAATACCAGATTCGATAGTGTGTAATGAATCCACGTCGCTCAGCTCATATTTTTCAGTGGTAATGATGTTGAGTCGTCACTTTGTTGAATTGTAGATGAGCCCTGCTGTATTATTCTTTCCATTGCATGTTTCTGCAACAGTAGCTGAAGTTTTCCAGTGATGCTGTCTGGATAAAACTGTCTGAAGCAGGAGATCCATTAACACAAATGAAATAATATTCTGTTTCCCCAAAGCTGTGCCAACATCTTCCAAAACAAAATATCAATCCTCTCATTGTTCGCACAATTACAAGTGTAATTCCAAAAACTAATATATCAATATATATCATCATATACCACGAAGGCAGCTGGAGGGAGTGGTCCTGCACAAAGCTGCAGCTAAAGTCCTGGAGAGCTTTCTCACACTGATGACAATGTAATGTAACTGTGCCTACAATCCTAAAGTCATAAGTGAAATCTCCCACTGCTGACTGTTAGTATCACCTTGATATCTCCTATCGTCCTGCCAACTACAAGATGACCTACACACAGCATCTCGTCAGAGGTGTCATACAGTAGCAGGAGTACTCAGTCGTATCCTCTCTGTGAGGACTGCCTTGCCTGGTTATAAACACCTCTCCTCTTTATTCGGCTTGTTTTACAGCAGAAGAGAAGAGTGTGAAGAGTGCTGTATTATCTTGTGTGGAACAGCTGGGAATGAACACCTGTCTCAGGTATGTTAAGTGTTGTTTTTTTGTTTTGTAGTCTTCTTACTGCCGGCTCTGTTTCCCCGGCGCTGTCGTGTAGCATCCCTATGCACATGTGTCTCCTGCAGCCTACACAAACATCATATACAGGGAGACTATCATCAAATATAGATTATAATTTGGAGTATAATGGAGTTAGTTATTATCCAAATCAGCCAGATCCTTGAGTGTAGTGGAAGCTTACAGGAGGAATACAGAGGACGGTCCTCCTACACGTCTCACTCTTATGATGCCACTGTGCATAATCCTCCGTCTGGTCATTATCTTCTGACCTTCTGACTTGTGTCGCTGTCCTCACACTGCTTGTCTCCGTCCTTAAAGACACCCAGCTGCTACATTACATACTGCATATAACCTCAGGGGAAATGTTTCAGAGCAGGATGTTCAGAAAGATGGAGGTTTGCAGCACTGTTGCCCATAGATCACTGCGTCTTATAGGATTAAAAGTTGTTGGATATGAATTTATAATTAATCCTTGACAGAGTTAAATGTGACCATGTTGGACTTCTGGGTATTTGCACGAGGCCTCAGTATTTCTTTGCCTCTGAATTTGATGTAAAATCTCCCATTGTGTGACGTGACTTCCATTTAAGCACAACAGTGAATCAAGTGTAACTGTCAGGTTTGTAAAATAAACGAGTTTTAGTAATTAGGTGAATATTCAGAGGCAGCATGAGACAAACAAAGTTGTAAATTCAGCTTCTGTTTTGCCTTGTATCTACAGGTACGGCAGCTACCTGAAGATCCTGGATGAAGATGCTGCACACGACCTGACGCTGCTCATGAAGCACATAAAGATCTTCTTGTCCACACAAAGAGCTAAAAGCTCCTCAGTCCTCCGTATCCTTTCTGAGTCACGTCTACATGTACAGTTGGTGAAACGCTCCTTTTGAAAACCTTTGACATCCTTCACGTGTCTGAGCTTCACTGTTGCTTCACATATATCTTTTGTGGGATTTGTGTTCAAACTTGTAGCTCCACCTCCATGAATTAAATACACATTGTGAATTTACACCTTTGATACTTTAGATTGATCATTTAACCATAAGATTTGTATTTCACTAAATTGTGATGTTGGTCTGATGAGCAGTTGAGTCGCCTGCCAGCAAAGTTTTTAACACGAGTCATATGACAGGTTTGATTATACTATCGTCAGTAAGGTGTAATCTGTTATGTTACTTAATCTTACAAATTCAAATAATTCCAGTAAGTGAAACTTACTGTTAATAAGTTTGCACCAATAAACGTGTGATGCAGAGTAAATAGATTTTAAGGTAGTAAGAGTCGGTTGGGGGGGTGATGCAGACTTAACCTCTTCCATGTTGTTTTCACGTGTTCAGTATATTTAGTTTCTCTGCCTCCAGCTGTAGATAGTGTCCATCTCTGTCTGGTTACACAGTAGATATATAAATATGTGTCTGTATCAGTGTCTCCGTTAACACTTCAGACATCTTTTCTCTCCCCTTCAAAAAGCTTCTTTTGTATATGGACAATTGAACATGAAAACCCTGAGTAGAGATAAGAGGCTTCACAGATACAGAGCAGGCTGACATTTTCCTTGTTAGAAAAGCACACTAAGCTGGTTGTAAAGATCTTTTATGCTGATTTATTATTAGCTGTATTAGCTCAGCACAGAAATGTGTCATTGATTAGGTGAGTGCTGATAACACTCAGAAAGCTGCTTCAGGTACAAACGTAAGCCTGACCCACAGTATAGCAGATGTTTTCATGGTTTTAAAGTACTTCTGAAACTTTCCAACAAACACAGTTTTAAACTCGTATGTCCGATTTTAGTGGATTTAATTTTCTTGTTTGGGCTTGTTTGATTGGTTTGTCTGTCAATCAGTTTCAAACAGCATCTACTCAAGTTTCTTCCAGAGCTTTCTACAACATCTCACAGTCTTCCTCAGCAGACAGTTTGATCAGTTTTTGCTGAGCTGTTTTCATCTGAAACAGTATTCAGTATTTTTCCACAGCTTTCGACTGGGACAGAGATGCAGTTCGAGGTTATATGTGAACCTGAAGTAAAGATTGGTTTGTGAAACTGTTCACCCTCCGTCTTACAGGAAAACCCTAAAATGAAGCTTATGTGATGCCTTTGAAAGTTTAAGAACGGCTTTTAAAATGAACCTTGTGGTGAGACTGTTTTTAAAGTCAAGATGTCGTTCCTCTAACGGACTCTTTAAGTTATGGGTTTCAACATATTTCCAGCTGAATCATCCACCTGTTATACCTATAACCTATAACATGAACCGAAGGATGTCAACATGTAAAACACAAGATCCAAACATATCACACAGGATCATTTTCTACATGTAGGCAGCTGAATAATCACATTTAACTGCTCATCAAACCGAAGTTTGACGTCATTACTGAGATCTGATCTGTTGATTCACATCACAAAGTCATCTTTTGTGTAAATAATTGAAAACTGATGTAGTAATTAATGTTGCACAACCAGGCTAATCAACAGTATCTGAGACTAAATATATTGTACAGATCAGGACCTAAAACAGCTTGAAACCTTTTCTTGTGTCATCGTTAACACATTATAGGACCAGAATATCTTTTAAAACTTCACGGTTGTGATTCATCAGGAACTCCTTTGATATAAAACCTCTTTATTTGACTTCTTTACGTACTGTTCTGTTCTCCAAACATTAAATCTTTGTGAGTGCGTTCTACCTCATCAGAAGTTAAAGGTGAACAGTTTTCAGTAGCCTGATAGAGGGTGTTGTGTTCTCTATTAATCGCTCCACACGTCTCCAGCACCACTGAGATTTGCATATTAGTGCAGTTATTTCCTGCCTGCAGGGTTCGAATGAAATTATCACTTATTTAAATGACATAAGGAGTAAACGGTCCAGAGCTTGAATAAACACCTGAAAGGTGCTCGATGAGAACAAGCCTGAAGTCTGGTGTTAGGGTTAGGGGTATTTGCTGCCAGCTAGGGGGCCTTGTAGAAAATGAATCACACTTATTCCCAAATCACACTAAAAACACATTTCCCTGCTGCTGTCAGATAGACCTAGAGTCAGTCTGTTTCAGGCCTTGTCCATCTAACAGTCGGTGGGTTGATTGAATGTCATTGAAACTCAGTGTCAGTTAAGATAAAGTAACATTACCTAAACACTTTATTTAAATCCTTTAAAATAAAGACAGAATCAAGTCATTTCAGCTTTGAAATATACTTAAATCTTTGTGTTGTTTGAATTAATTCAACACCAACTTCAACAAGTCAGTTTAGATTTTAAATGAATGTATTTTTTATGTGTGAAGTGGTGCCTTCTTTTAATTAGCTCGTTATTCTAGCAGGCTGATTCATTACTGCGTGTCTTTGTATGTTTCCTGAACCCTCTGACTCTGCAGTCACTCAGCAGGATGGATATCCGGGTCATGATTGGCTGGCCTCCACAGTCTTCCTCATCATGTCCGGAGACACACAGCGCTCTCTACGTCTGTTACTCAGCCTCTCATCTCTGCTCACCTCTGCGTTCATCTGGCCGGCGAGGATACATGCCTCTGTACGTATCACAGCACGTTATTTTCACTGTAGAAGAAGCCACCCATCAGTCACTATACATTATAGCATGTCTTGTCATTTAGAGTTAAATCAGGTCACTACAGGTCTACTCCACCTGTTGGGATACTGTTGTTGGGATAATAAACACAAGGACACAAGATCTGTTTGTATTTCACTGATTATTATGTGAAACGTCAGAAAACAGAAAGGGAACGTGGTTTTGTACATCAACATGCACGCAAACACCTGCTTATGCCCAAATATACCTTCTTATGACTGAACATGAAGCAAGCAATACACACTTCTCACACACTTGTTGTTGTTGTTGTTGTTGTTGTGGTGGTGGCAGGTCCATGTTCCCGTGGAGGCGGCGGAAGCAGGAATCCCTCCTGTCTACTGGTGTACAGCTCACTATGTGGAGATGCTGCTGAAAGCTGAAGTTCCTCTGGTTCACTCTGCCTTCAGGATGTCTGGTTTCACCCCGTCGCAGGTAAACGGTTCACTTGAATCGACCCGCTGCAGGATTGTCTCATTTCATTAATACACAGGATGATAGTGAAGGATGTAAATCTGTTGCTATGGGTTTGCTGTCACTGTCAAAGCAGGAAGTTCTTCTCATCTTCTGCTCTTCTACTACTTTAGAAAATGACCTACAGATGCCAAAAGGTTTTTATATTGATTCTTCCAACAAATATTTAGCATACATTCACTTTATTCTGTACAATTCACGTTTTATAAGAAAGCCAATCTGTAAATATTATCAGGCTTTAATCACATAATAAGTGTGAGTACAATATTTAAGATTTGCTCTTCACTGAGCAGGAATCATGCTGCTAAAACCAATGCGCTGTTCCACATAGAATAAAGTATAATGTACATTTACATAAAACACTCATGAAGCTGTAGTTTTAAGTTAGAAGTTGATCAAATATTAAATTCTTCTTTTGTATCTTGTAGTTTTTTCCTCTTTGTTCACTCTGAGCTTCATAGATCAGTAAGAGACGGTCATGAATACTGATAAGAATTAGATTAGATTGGATGTTAGAAAGTCTATTCTGACTTTTCACCATTGAACAAACACAAAGAAGAAGTGTTTATATCCACACTGCTGTTTGCCCGTGAATTTTATCCTGCTTTGACTTCAGTTGACTTTAAAATACCAGAATACAGCTTTGACATTGAATCTTTATTCTTTTCTTCATAACAGAGAAGTTGAAATGTTAGATCTTGATTTTTCTGACAGACTTCTCTCTCACAAACAACGAGGTAGAAAAGCTTTTTCACCTTGGATCCTCTCATGTTTGATCCCGTCTTCAGAGTGTTAGCAGCTGACAGTCGAGGTTCACATGATGTACGGCAGCACAGGTGCTTATAAGACTCACCGCATTTGCATCAAAGATCTCAACTCTCCGTCTCCATCTCTTTACTCTTCAAGGTGATAATGGGCTCCGGCCCTGCAGTCAGAAGTGGGAAAATCTCCACAAGTTTGAGCTCTGAAAGCTTAAACTTAAATATATATATATATATATATACTGTATATGGCTAAATAGAGTAAATAACTACAGAACCACATCTAATACAGTCAAATAGACTTTTTTACTACAAGCTCCACTGTTGAGACAAAATTCTTCATATATGCAAAACTCTAATAAAAATCTTTAATAACACAATGTCAGTGACTCATATCGTCCAAGAAAAGATTCAAGTGAAAGCCAGTGAACAGTAGATAAGATCTGATATCATGCTGAGGTGGTTACTGCAACCTGACCTCACGTCTGTTTGTGTCAGGAGGAAAATGAAGTGAAGAATACTGCAGGAAGACAGTCACACTCACCTGTGACTGTCACACTCACCTGTGACTGTCACACTCACCTGTGACTGTCACACTCACCTTTGGCCCCCGAGTATGAGGAACAGAAACAGTGACGACATCCCAGAAAATGAGAAGGACGCTCAAAAATGTTCGAAAGACATCGAAGGGATTTATAGTCACAGTACTGTCAGTCACTGATTGTAGTCAAATAATAATCAGAAGGAGTTCAGTAACAACAGGAGTACCAAGCAGTAATGATTAGAGTCGTTTACTAACCACAAGAAGCAGCACATTGACTCAAAAATCTCATCTCGTCCTTTTCTGCACCAAATCTTCTTCTAGTGAAAGAAAGAAAATACCTCAGTATTCAAGTTATCATGTTTCACTCTCACAGTAATCGTGTTTCCACAAAGATTCAGACATCCAGAACAGCTGTGTGTGTGCATGTATGTGACAATTAAGATAAGAACAATTAAGCATCAATTATTTTTTCATTCTGACATCACTAGATTTGCTTGTACAGATCACATATTGTGTACCTGTAAGAATTAACTAAAGCTTTTCATGACCTCTGGTTTGTAATACATACAGTAACATGTTTCATATTTTTTAACATGTAACATTTTTGATATGACAGATGTCACATCCACATTTATCAGGCTTATTCCAGTATTTTTAGGCTTTATTTTATACTTAAATGACTAGATACCACTAAATCTACACACTGCTCCTTTAAATTGGATCATTTTTAACAGGTTTCTCCACTAGAGGTGTGTTCCTGGCAGCGTTGGAGAGGGCTTCAAACATCTTTTTATTTTACATGTCCATAACTTTCTAATATCTTCCTGGAAAGAACAATGTAACCTGAATGAAGGTTTTTACACAGTTAGCTGAGGTTGTAGCTTTAGTTATGTACTCAGAGTATTTAACAGACTCTGTTCAAATTGAACTTGCAGACACTATATTAGAACAGCTAAATATGACTATCATGCCACAAAAAATGTCTCCAAATGTTTTAAACTAGATGATTGTGTTTCTTTTTTGCAGCCCATCCTGTTATTTCAGACCTCTGTACTGTTTTAAACACACAGTGTGTCTGTAGCTGGTTATACATAACGTGATTATTTGGTGCTTTTGTATTTGTCTAAATGTGAAAACCTGTTTACACCTGACTCAATAAGATTGACATGGAAGCATTTTACTGCAAATTCAAACTCTGACTGTTAAATCTATTTGTTCCTTTTCCTTTAACGAATGCATTATAGATGGAGACATGTTGTAGTAAAGTGATTTGAGAAGCTTCATCTTTTCTCTCGCCTGTTTCAGATGTAAACCACCAGGACACACTGACACTAACCGTCCTTTTCTTACCACAGATGTGCCTCCATTGGCTGACTCAGTGTTTCTGGAACTACCTGGACTGGCAGGAAGTCTGCCATTACATTTCCACCTGTGTGCTGATGGGTCCCGACTACCAGGTTTACATGTGCGTGGCTGTTTTCAGACATCTGCAGCCGGACATCCTGCAGCGCACGCAGTCGCAGGAGCTGCAGGTCTTCCTCAAGGTGATGTACAAACAGAGACAGGACATCGTGTCAGGCTGTATTCTCGTACTGGACATAAAGACATAAAGACGCCCTCAGATATATTAGCATTGAAATATATATGAAGGTACAGTAAGCTGATTATTTGTCTGTAAACAGTGAAAAGGTTTATCAGAATAAAACATCCACAGATATTCAGTTCACAAACGTATGAAACAGAGAAAAGTTGGAACTGGATTTGTTGAATAATCGATTAGAAATAATTGATTAAAGGGATTTGGGTTTTTTGAAGTGGAGTTGTATGAGGTGCTTAGCCATAGTCACTTTATGACCTGCAGTAGTTTACGGCTCCACAGTGGTGTCTGACCGCAAGGTGAACGTTTATGAAATATAGAATAGTAAATAATACCTAAACTGATATTGATTTTTTTTCATGGGCCTTTTTGTGCCTGAAACAATAATTAATTTGAGCTTGTTAGTCTTGTTAGATTTTTATGTGAGTGTTGCTGAATTGTACAGCTCACATTTTAAAGTCAGCATTCATTCATGATTCACACTCATGATTAATAAAACATCTACATCTGTCCACCAAACCTCCTGCGGTGCTTACTGTTGGAGATATACAGAGTAAAGAAAGTGAACATGTGATTGAAATGAACGGGATGCATCGTCAAAGGAGTTGAGTTATAAGAAACTGGACTTTTTCTTGGAGCTTGAAGACGTTTCATCTGATGGTGAAGAGCTGTTTAACTTCCTGGGATGTGATCAGGATGGTATGTAGCGCAGCCCAGAGCAGGTTTCATTCTCTGGATCATGTGACCACAACGACTCTCATCCTAATTCACACCTTGAAGGGTGACTCATGTGACCCTTTGTTACAGAATGAGGGGTGTGGTCTGCAGCTCCACCCTCTGTGATCCACAGATATAGCTCCTGGTTTCCATCATCAGGTTAGAGCTGAAGAAGACTTTTGGATGAAAGATGAAACGTCTTCAAACTCCAAGAAAAGGTCCAGTTTCTCATAACTTAACTCCTTTGACTACGATGACCTGGATGAGTGAGAATCTACACAGACAAACAGCAGCATTGTGAATGAGACATAGCTTGACATGAAGCGTTGTCATCACATCATTAAGCATTTCAATCTGTTGATCTGGCTCATAGCTCTGGTGTTACACGGCCATCAGTTTCTGTGAATAACAGATCAGTTAGGCTTTATCTGAGGAAGCTCTTCTAATGAGCTGGAGCATCACATCCTGCTGCAACACACACACTGAGTGTGTGTTTGTGTCCTGAGTTGAACTGCTAAAAGTTTTAGATGTGCTGCTTTGTTATCTCTCCTCTCCTGCTCTGTCTCTTTCTGTGGGAACAATGTGAAGTATTTTACCCAGACACTGGCTATAAGAGGACTCACACACACACACACTTACAAACTTAGACACACACACACACACCCGTCTGCACTTATCCTGTCTCACTAGGGGGTATATCTATATTTCATCTAAATTAAAATTTGAAAAGGCAAATGACTTTACACTCGCTCAAGGTCTGTCTGGAGCTTAACTGCTGAAGTAGTGAGAGGAAGTAGAGAGTGAGTGATCTTCTTCTACTGTATGCAAACCAAATCAAAGCTTCAGTATCGCTGTCACGTTTACTGTAATACAACAACACATTCAACATCATCAGCATCTATATTATGATCTAGAGCTGCAGCGATTAATACTGCTGACAATTTAATGAATTTAATAATCGATTGATCGAGACAAAACGAGACATGTGAGGACATCACACTGTTTTATAGACCAGACTAGGACTGCTACTAATGATTACTTTCAATATGGATTATATTCACAATTAATTGATCAGATGTTTGGTCTTTAAACAAATACATTCAGTTTACTGTCCTCTGTGACATTAATATATATATATATATATATATATATATATATATATATATAAATCCCCAGTTGATTTAACATAATATGTTCTTTAAACTAACTAATGAAAGTCGTTAATGATTTCAGATACGTTTCTGTTACTTTCACACTCAGTGTGTATTAATTAATGCCATCATTTGTCATGTGAGGACAAGCACATCTCTGGTAATTAAAGTATTAATTAGCTTACCTAATGATCTCATAAGTGCTAATGGTTAATATATCATGAAGATTATGTGTGAGATTAAGCGTCTCATGTCACCTGTTAGCAGAGCTGAACGTTGGCACAAAGGAGTCTGTGAAATAACGAATGAGCTTCAGCTTCAGTGTTGATGACTCTTCTTCTACTGTAGTACTGCTGCTGACAGCGTCACTATATCAGAGCAACTGTGTCCATTACAAATAAACAAAGAAGAAGAAGAAGCCTCCAGATAGGTGATGTTTAGATTGATAAACTCAGTATTGACTGTGTGTCCTTGTCAGTGTTATTAACCTGCAAAGATTAAATCATAGTTATCTTCTCCAAACACAGAAAATGAGCAGAGTGCTGTGTGATGGCAGGAGGGGACACAGAGTAAGACCACCGTCTAAAGCTGTTAATTGATGAGGCCACTTGCAGCCACTGTAATTAGCTCTGTTGCAGTGTTTGCATTGCCTGTGAGGTCGCTGCTGTATGATGCGTAGTGCAGCTGAAATTAAAATACTGACTGAACAAATGAGTCTGATGAAATATTATTTTGTCTCACAGAAGAAAACAGCAGAATAATGATGATAATCTGCTCTTTAACAAGTACTTTAAAGAGTTACTCCAGCGAAGAGACAAAAAAAAAGATTGAAATTTTGTAGAAATTGAAGGAGCAGAGACGTATCCTGACTTTTAGTTGATTGAATGAGTAAAGCTACAGAAATGCTGGATCTTATATTTCCCATAATGCCACCTATGGCATTGTTTTCCTGTCTGGTACAATAAAAGACGTGCATTGTTCAAACTGGATGTCTCCGGTTCCTAAAACCAGCTTTTACAGCAAAGCAACATCATTTGGAAACGTCTCACTGTTCACCTCAAGAAAGTCGTAACGAAAGCTGAAATTGCTGCTGCAGTGATAATTTTCCAGAGTTGTAAAAGTTGTGAAGCTTTAAAACCTACGAATCTGTTACTCAAACCTCCTGGAGCGCATTTCATGTCTCACAGGAACATACAGACTGTTCTGACTAAACTGACTTGTTGTTAAAATGGGTGCACTGACCCTTTAATTACAATAATTCTTCCTTTGTCCTGCAGGAAGAGCCAATCCAGGGCTTCAAGATCAGCAGCTACCTGGAGTTCATGGAGGGCCTGGAGCGCAGCTACAGGAGCGTCGTTCTCACAGACATGAAAACACTCTGTAACCCTGTAGAGTAAGAACATGCAGAACATGCAGAACATGCAGAACATGCAGAACACGCAGAACACGCAGAACACGCAGAACATGCAGAACCTTGAGTTCTTTAAATAAGCCGTTATATTACACACGTGTATTTAGTACTTGCACGTATCCTCTGGTGTCTTCTGGTAGCTCATACCAGCACATGTATCATGGATGAAGATGCTTCAGTGTGTGTGTGTGTGTGTGTGTGTGTGTGTGTGTGTGTGAGAGACATCTTGGATAGTAATAAGACAAACAGACCTAAAGGATGAACCTGTATTCTTTTTATTGTTTTAGGAAATATATATGAATATATATGTATTATTATTATGAAATAAACAGAATATAAACACCTTAACAAGCCTGTCCATTAAAGCAGGAGAAGATGTATAAAACTGATGAAATATTGTGTCAGGAATAAGATTAAAGGTCTGACGTGTTTTAACAGACTTGACAACAGTGTCAGTGGTTAAAGGATTTACACATCATCTCCAGAATAGTTGTTTGATTTCTAATCACATAATTTAATGTCATGGTTGTTCTGCTTCTGTAAAGAAGTTGAACATCAATCATCAGCTGTTGTTGAGAATTAGAAAATCTTTCTGTATTTATTCATTTTTTCTGTATGTGCAGATGTTGTATAAAAAGGAGCATCCAGTCACTGAGTCAGTTCATGGATTTAACATGAAACGAATGCGACACACGTTAGACGTTGTATGATAAAACATGTTGATGCGACCTTTTGGATGTTCTGTTGGGATCGTAGAGTCTCGCCGTCTCATCACTTTGACACACATCATTAATGCCGGGACATAAAACGCAGCCGCTCGTCTTTGTGTACCTCTGCAGGTCTTTGTATGAAAGATGCATGAGGATGGTTGTATCATTAGTAACGGCAGCGTTTCTCTCCCCTCCCTGTGGTCCCTCTTCAGAAACACTGAGGCCTGAATAATAAAACGAGTTTATCACAGCCATCTCACAGCAAGTGTTCAGCAGGAGAGGAACCGATCAAATGTTTACAGCTCACATTGAGCATCTTCCTGCTGGGGGTGTTCAAGGGTTTGAACCTGAGATTGAACTTTAAAGATGCTTTAATCAGGTTTTTGTCTGACTTCACAGTACAGGCTGAACATCACATGTTCAACAGTGTATGGCTAGTTGTGTTAGCAAACTGTTGGCTAATCACACATCCGACAGACGCGGAGCAACATTAGCATTCATGTGGAGTCGAGTCTCTGGCCGCCTGAATGAGCTGCGTTTATCTGTCAGATCATCACGCTGTTGCTGTACACCAGCTCCTGAGGGACATATGTTACCTGACAGAAACATTAGATGTATGTTAAGTATGTTCACCAGCACACGCAGTAGTACAGAGTACAATGAGTTTAAACAACGTCCTCACGTAAGGCTGATACCTGCTGCAACGTTTTAAACGTACATTTGACTGTAAATACACACAGTGGTCGCGTTTGGTGAGAAAAGGGTCTGTGGCTTTCCAAAGATGTCGTCAGCTCACGTGTCAAAGCCATGAAACAAAAGTCGCTTTAACCTCCAGTTACAGATCTCCAGCCTAAAGTCAACTCGTGCTGCAACCCTGCAATTAAACGAAACGAAGACATAAAAACAGTCTAATACAACGAGGAGGCTGAACGCCGTCTTCTCAGCTGTTTTTGATGTACCGTAAGTAAAGTAAAATGTCTCATGCAGAACAAGCACATCAGATAAAAATGCAGATTTCAGGCTGTGTGAAAACCAATAAAAGAGTTTTAAATATGATTCTTGGGCTGACTGGGAGCCATTATTACTGATTTTGAATTTCCTTTAAGCCTTCACCTGAAAAGGTGAAGAAGCAGAAACCCTGAAGGCACCGACGTATCAACCTTAAGATGACAATGTGTCAATACTTGTTTCTGCTGCCCCCAAGTGGCCGAAAAATCACTTACTGCAGGTTTTACCAAGTGTTGTTGGATCATACAACTGATTTATTTTTTGCTAACTGATCTGCTTCTATGTGTGATGCTGTTGCAGTTACAAGCTGCAGATTTGCTGTTAATTCTGAGGCCTTATGCTGTTTGTGCAGCTTGACTCCATCACTTGCTCTGAACGTCCTGTAGGCTGTACGGATCATTATTTGACTGTGTAGCACTCTCCCTGTCAGGCTTTGTGGAAAATCTGATGTCAAGCTGTTACCAGACGTCACAGTTTGCTCTAGTTTCCAGAGTTTGAGTGTGAAGAAGAGGGGTTTACATCTCTCTGTCTGTGATGCGGCCCATATTTGACACGTCTGTCAGTGATGTGCAGCGTGTTCATCAGATGAATCCATGTGGACGCTGCTTCTGTTGAGCAGAGAATACGAGAGCAGGAGATTGATTTAGAGAGAGAGACAATGGTGGGCTGTAATCTGTCAAAGCTGCAGATCTGCTGGATCAAGAAGCTTTTTTTTCTTCAGGAACTGAGAGAACTCGACTCTGCTTATAGAAATAGATGTTCCTTGCTGCTGATTCACTGTTCAGGAAGCAAACTGTACAAACGTTAGTGGAGTGAGGGGAAGGCTGGGGACCCATGACCTTTCTGAGAAAAGACAGACAAAGAGACAGAAGTTTCCTGCTTTTTTAATCAAAGACAAAGTTGTATTTTCCAGAGGCAGCTGGGAGATGAAGGAAAACAAAGTGTGAAGTACTGTGGAAGTACTGTACTGATGCACTAAATCAGACCCTCCACTGACTGTTGATGAACTACGCTCAGTGTTGTTCCCTAAGTGGCCCCTGGCTCTGCCCCGGAGAGTTAAAACCAGCTCCTTGGGGATGAAACTGAAGTCTGGCGCCTGCTGACGCATGAGGAGGGCTTACTGCTGGACTGGAGCATTTCCATAAAACTCGGTTCAGTTGATCAGAGATCAAGACGACAAGAGGAGCTGGCACGTCAAGTCATTTCCCTCCATGTGAAATATGAAACCGGCAAACGGTTAAATCTCTTCAGCCACATATTTTTGCTTCTTAGCAGAGATGTTTGAATTCAGGCTGCAGTTTGAAATGAAATGAAGCCGACTGACGGAGTGAACGCACCGAGGACGCCGCGACAGGACGCAAAAATGACTGAAAAATGTACTTCTCCGAATCGAAGGACAAATAATTTAAATGAAAATTTAAATTATTTATTCTAGACATGTTACTAACATGTATTCAATGTTGATATTTTCCACTGAGAATAAAACGACAGTCATGTGACATGCCTGATAACAAGCCTACTGTGCTCACTGAAATAACCTTCTCCTTCTTCTTCTCCTTCTTCTACTTCTTCTCCTTCTTCTTCTTTTTCTTCTCCTTCTTTTTCTTCTCCTTCTCCTTCTCCTCCTTCTTCTCCTTCTCCTTCTCCTTCTTCTTCTTCTCCTTCTCCTTCTCCTCCTCCTCCTCCTCCTTCTTCTCCTTCTCCTTCTCCTCCTTCTTCTCCTTCTCCTTCTCCTTCTCCTTCTTCTTCTTCTCCTTCTCCTCCTCCTCCTCCTCCTTCTTCTTCTTCTTCTTCTCCTCCTCCTCCTCCTCCTCCTCCTCCTCCTCCTTCATATCTGAGCTACAACAGAATGGTTTATTTCTTCTTCGATGCGCTCCCTCCTCAATCCTTCGTTTGATGCTTTTGTTTGTCTCCATCTTTGACACGTACTCTGTCCTCTCATCATCGAACTGATTTGTTGTTTGACCGTCAGTGTAGTTTTTAGTTTGACCTGCTCATTTATTGAACAGAACCAGCCAACTCGTTAATTTTGACATAATGGGATGTTTGTTGCTTTGAAAAGCTCATTACCGGCTGGCTCCACCTCAGAAACAGACACAGTTTAGTGATGATGACCTTTACTGAATAATGATCTGTTGATCATGATTATGGACTTTTCAAAGTGACAGCAAACAATTAGAAGCAGATAATTGGTGGTAATTAGGCTGATTAGGACACACCTTGCTCTGCTCACAGCCTGGAGATGTTTGCAAACCTTTTCGTTTTATCTTTATTGGCTTTTATGCTGCAGATGTTCATCCTGAACTCATTTGTAAGGAGTCGCTGATTCTTAGATTAACCATTTTCATCCTCTTTTCCATCTGATTTTAATTTAGCTCTTACATTCGCTGCAGGACTTTTTTCCTTGTCGGGTTCGCCTGCTGTAGCTGCTGCTTCTTCTTCCAGCCTCTGTAATGCTTTTGTTTGCGGATTCTCTGCAGCAACCCAGTTTTATTGGGCAGAGATGTCGTATTTTGGTGAGTGTATGTGCACACGCTGCTGTATAGGATCAGCTCTGTGCTTAAGGGAATTTTATATTAGCATTTCCATTTGCTATGGTCAATATTTTCCACAATGGAGCATATTGTTCATTGTGTGCATGTGAATCAGATGACTTTGGGGATTTAGAGCTCAATGATACAGACTGTTAGACAAGGCGTATTGATGAGCATGCAGAAAAGGTCATGTCTAATAAAGACGGTATCAGAATTTTGCGTTGCATCGTCCTGTTTCTTTTTAATGAGGACAGAAACGTAGAATTATTTATTGATCCCAAAACTGCCGTGAATGATGATAGAAGCTCTCTCGTTTACTGTCGGGTCTTTGTTTAATTTAAAGCGTGGCCCTGTCCTGTTTGGGATGCATGCTACAGGCTTTCCCTGAGTCCCTGCGCCCGGGCGAGACGGCGGAGAGACGCCGAGAATTAGAATTCCTGTTCACGACCCTCGTTGCATCCGTGAAGCAAAATCAAAAGTTGGCTTCCTAATCCACATAAGTCCAATAATGTCTGGCGTCTGCAGCCAGACTCATTGTGGGAATGACTGTGGCCTGGATCATAATACCAAAGCCTTGAGAGAAAACAGAAATCACTTCCAAAAGCAGTGTGCAGCCAGTTTAGTTTAGTTTTCATCCATAACCTCCACATAACCAGGACATGATAATTAACATGTTTTAACATCTGCTTTCTAATAAAAGACTAAATCACACCAACAACTAATTAGCAGCTCTCTGAGGCCTGTTTGGTTGCAGTCAGCAGAGTCAGAAAACTGATTCGGACCACAAAGATCAAACGTCATGAACGTCATACTGGTGAAACCGATGCTGTGACCTGACGGGCAGCTCCGGACACACAAGTAACCAGGAACAGCAGCTCATACCGGACTGACTTTAGCTGCAGTAATCAGACTGCCGGGCAGGTTACAGGTTTCATCTCAAAGAGACTAAGACTTACACCTGTGACCTGCAGGATTACACAGTCACAGTTCTGCTGACTGCGAGGGACAGAAATAAATATCGCTTTTGATTATTGATGAACTTTATTTTTTTCATTTGACTATAATGACAGCTGGATGTAAACAATGCTGTATATAACCTGTCCTTTATCATGTTGTACGTTTAAGTCTAATAAAGTTTTGGGAGCTTTAATCAATCTATAGTAGTTTTCCTTCCACTGTAGAAATGAGCCAAGAAAAGGAAAATAAGGAAAAGTCAATGTAATAATGAACATTATAAAAACATAAAAAGTGTTGGACATGCATTCAACATGTTAGTTAGGATTAAACATACTGACTGGAAATCAATAAACACAATGAGCAAGTTGAACGTCAGTTCAGCAGCTTTAAAACTAGTACAACACAACTCCACTGTAGCTTGTGGCCCTTCAGCCCAGTTTCACAGGTATTATAACTAATCTCAGTTAATCCTCTTTACAGATAAACTGCCATTTAAAGAGCCGATGAGACGTTTAGTCAGCGAGCTCAATGTTTCACCGGCTTAACCAGATTAATATTTAACACGACCCAGAACATGTTAGACGATTTATAAAAGTTTAACTAGTTTGGGAAACTGATGGATTATAATCCAATCAAACACCAAATAACCTGAGATGTACATTAATGCTGTAGAACAGTGGTTTGTATTTATAAGATACTGTTTAGGTTATCGTTCAGAAACTCATATACAGTAGGATGAATATATTGATAGACAAACTTCTGACCGATTTACACACATAAATCTGCTATAAGTCATAAATCCTGTCTGATGACGGAAGGATCAAATGTCCATTAGAGACACAATGAACTGCAGAAAGCTGAAGGAAAAACATCCTGCATCAAAATCCAAATCCTGCTGTGTTTTTAACCCAGAATAACAAGATTATGAAGAATATAGTAAAGTCAGATAATATTTAACATTGATCACCACAATCTGTTCACGGCTTCACTTTACTATCAGGTCAGCTGCTTCATTATAGAAATCTTTAAAACTGCCTTTTATAATACACGTTTTGTTGTCGCCACATCATTAACATACATCTTAGTTTATTTGGTCAAAAACCGAATTACTCGACAAATAATAAAATGATTACGTCAGTTTGACCTGATGGTGGCGTGAGATGAAAAGCCATAAATCACCAAATATATTACAATAAGTGTCGAGATGTTTCCCTCAAAATCACATTAACCTCAAGGTGGCGCCAGTGGAAGCCGTGTGATCACCAAAGTCATTAAGTTTCATCCTCTGGGAACCATGAATGTGTGTAAAACTTTATATAGTTGTTGAGATACTTCAGTTTTATTTAAATAAATATTTAAACTGATTCCATTCCAACTATTTTATAGAAAATGTGCAAAACTCATGACGACGACATAACGACAGCCATGTTTGATGGTCTCTGACTTTCACCTGGTGGCTTCCAGGTAAAGGACACACACACACACACACACACACTGACCCCTGTACTGCAGGCTCTGCTTGTTTGAACAGTTGGATTTATTGGTCGTTTGTGCATCAAAAAGAGTTTTTGCTTCTGTCACACTTTCCTGTGTCTGTTTCTCTAACAATCACTTTGTTAATAGAGTGAAACAACAGTTTACAGCTGAACGAACTAATTACTGTTTGACTACAGCTCCATTAATTAAAGCTAGCTGAGGAGCATCATGCATTACAAGTAGGGCTTCTTCTTGGAGTAACTCTGAAAGCATTTAGGTGCAGGTGTGTGTGTAAACATCCAGAGTGGAGGACACGCCCACAGCGGTGAGTGAGGAGTGATGGAGGTGATGGAGGTGATGGAGGTGGTGCTGTTGGCTTCCTTTAAGTCAACAATCATCAGTCAGATGTGGAGCCGCTGCTCACTGTCTGAAAGTCCCTTTAGTCTTGTTATAGTGATGCATGTAATGGTAGGAAAGATACACGACTGACTGGCTGACAGGCGTCTTCTAGCTGTTCTGATTGTTTCCATCAGTCTCTGCTTTGTTTGACCTGCTCATTTATTGTAGAGAACCAGCCGACACTGGGATGATTATTTTAATTAGCTTTGAAAACCTCATTACCAGCGCAGGACGCCGGCTCCATCTCAAAAGACTGTACGACGAAATCAGTTTCATGTTTGGTGTTTCTTTTCTGTCTCTGTTGGTCCGAGCCAAAAGAACCATTTTAATAAACATCAGCATCAGTGTTTCACTGCAGCTCCAATAATTAAACCTAGCCAAGACGCATCATGCATGTTTTTATTTGGAGTAACAGCATTGATGTGATGTTACAGGCGTCTCACAACACTGTCACATATATCATTCCTGCAATAAGTGCTCATGCCATCACATTAAAATTGCTCATCTGTGACAGTATGGATGAAGTTAGTACCTGGTTTCCTCCACAGTGACAGAGACAGAAAACACTTAAAAAAGCACGAATCTCACCTTTAATATCCAGTTAGTTTGTTTTCAAGTGATTAACATCATTCTTACACATACCTGGACTAGCTGATTGTTCTGAAGCTCATATTTCATTTCCTTTTGTACCACGAATGATCTTTGTTTGTTTCAGATGAATAAAAAGTGAAGTAAGTGATGATAAATAAATCTCCAGTTCTGCAGATGGTATTTTCTTTCTATCATTTACCAGCGTTAACAGTCCCACGCTGGGCTGTTGTGTCACGCTGAGCCATGAGCTTTAAACACTGTTTCTGCAGATTGACCTCTGACATCCTCACTGAAGCATCGGGTCATTTCTCTGAACTCTCTAATCTTTGCTGTGTGTATATTTTAAGCACACATACACTGTGTTACCCTGGAGACAGGTGTGTGGCCTGGAGCTGATAAAGCGTCATATATGTGTGCATGAGTAGCATGTAGTAAATAAAACCACTGCAGAGGTCAACATGTCAGTCGTGTCACATGTTCAGTTGCTGCTGAGCCGACAGAAGATGATGGATATAAAAACCACCGTCTGTCTGGTTTCATTGTCAACAGGATTTCTTTATAAGATTTTAAGAGACCTCAGCTGTTACTTTAAAAACGATCTATGACTCTAAATTAAACATTTATCGTGTTGAGCAGGTTTAGGCCAAACACAAACCTTCCTGTTTCTGAATCTGAGCTGTGTTTGGAGCATTTGGTCATTACCGCCGACGTGAATAACAATCGTAACAACTGTATTTACGCTCCAGCAGCTCTAAAAACCCTCTACGTGCTGAACATAGTGGAGCTTTTTACAGCTGAATAACTGGATATTTCCCTCAGAGAGCTAAAAGAAGAATGAATATTGGATTTAAATGTATTAGATGGACACAAACATGGCTCTAAAGGAATACTAATGTTGATAATATCAACTGTATGTATAAAATATGCAACATTATAAAGAAATATAGCAGTATGGGTGCTTTAATGAAGGTAAAAAAAAGATATAATGAGACCTGATAACACCAGGAAGGAGCCTTCAGATAAACACGGGTTTTAGTTTTTAGACACAGATGTGTAATGTCCTCTGATGACTTTATACAACACCGCTTCCACCAAGAAGACGAACATACGCCACAGAAAGTCAGTTTTCTTTAAACCAATGTCTTCCATTGTTTTATGCTAATGCAGAATTATCGGGCCTCATGTCTCAGCTCGCTTGGTATTAATGTGGCTTTAGCCGCCTCACAGCAGCACATTTAATTTGAGCTGAACAATTAAAGCAGCCTCAGCACTGATTAGATTAACACTTACCTGCCCTGATATTTAAACACTCCACTAATGGATTTCTACTTAATTAATATCACAGTCGGTAACAATAAGCTGATGTGAAGGCTGATCTGCAGGGAGGAAACGTACTTCACACTGTCTGAAGACAACCTTCTACCATCGTTGTTCGAATGAATTGTTCCTGGTTTCCAGCTTCAGACAGTGTGAGCTGATGTTATCTGTCTTCCTCCAGCAAATCTTTGACACGAGGATGCAGAAGGATAAGTTTTAATGACCTCGATGAGTAAACTTTCTCAGAAGTGATGTACGTCTCTGTGGAAGCTCGGTATCGACTCTGTGTGGTTAAAGTTTAACACTAACCGTCTTAACAGCAGCATGAAGTGTTGACTACATGGCAGCTCTCTTTGAGTTGCCCTCAGTGTAACACTATAAATGTACTTATGCATAATTTACTCTTTACACTGGAGAGGTATGAATTATTCTATCCTATGAATGAGTGATTTGTTGAAGAGTGAGAGGCTCAGTGTGAGCAGGCTGACCATGAACTGACAGAAAACTGGAACCATGACTCACGCTTTCTCTCGTATCCATGTCAGCGCGAGCAGATGAGAGCTGCTAAAGTTAGTTCAGCTAAACTTTTAGCTGTTAGCTTTTAACAGGGAAAAAGGTGGAAGAAACCTCAGGAAGAGCCACAGAGGAGGGATCCCTCTCCCAGGACGGACAGACGTGCAATGATGTCACATGTACAGAACAATCAACACACGTGTTATACAATCACAGTGAATTACATGAATGATAAAATGAGAATAGGTTACAATGAATGATGAATGACACATTTCTTCACTAAAATGATCAAATGTTTGCGTGTGCTGGTTGATTACATGTATTCATTTCAGAAGTGCACTGATTGTCTTTTTGAATATATTAACCTAAACTGAAAGTAACAAGCGTTTCTGATGAGCTCTCACACAAGTAGGCATGATTGGGACATTTTCTGGCATAAAACAGGAAACATCATGAAACATCACATGATTTAATATATATAGGTCTTATAAATCATATTCACTCATCTTGCTTCATAAAACTTAAATGAACTGCTGTAATATATGGCAACAATAAACCTTTATATTTCTAACCTCATTCATCTAAGCTGCCGTTGATAGATGATGATGTAAATACTTCATATGGTAATATTTACATGTTCATTTCCAGCCAGTGACTGCAGCCTGAAACATCCAGGATTGATCTCTAATCATAACTGACTCATAACTTAGAAGGTGTGAAAACACCGTCAGTCGTTTCCTGCTCCAAAGCCATCAGCACACACATCTAGGAGTCTGACACACACACACACACACACACACACACACACAGAGGTTAAACAGGCAGGCGGGTTCTGTGGAAGCCAGCAGGAGGGAAATGTCAGGACAATGTCAGGGTGTTAGCTTGGCATGGCACGGCTGGGCTCGCTTCTGAATGTCACCACTCTGGAGGCCAGAAGAGCTCACACACACACACACACACACACACACACACACACGCTCAGATCTCAGAGAGGAAAGAGAAGAGATGATCTATGTTGCCCTCCAGCAGCAGGCGTGTCAGGGGAAAATGATCGACAATGAAACATCTCCCGCTTCCTTTATAAGGTCATATCTGAATGTCACTCATTGATTAATTAAAAAAACTCAGGTCATCTGTGCTCGTGTGTGTGTCAGCGCGTGTGCGGCCTACAGATGCTTCATGAAGGCTTGAGGAGCTTTCTTCAGGGTTTGTGCTTTTTACTGATTTTAAATACAGTATCAAATGTACTCATTGAATCCAGAGTCTTAAGTCAGGTTAGAGTCTGGTGATGTTGGTACATGCAGCCACATCACTGTGATCTGCACCTGAACGATGTGATAGAAGAGAAAGATGCTGCCTCCTCTTTGTACACAAGGCCTCACATCATGTCATAAAACATGTTCAATCAATACTGAGCTTTTAGCTTTTTAGCACCAAATAAAAGGAACAAAGTTCGAGGGTTATTAAAATCGAACAGGTTCGTGCTTATAGATCATTTTAAGTGTTGTTTGTTGTACAGTATTCCTGCTTTGGTTGCCATGGTTGCTATTTATTGTTTTTATTTGACCTTTTCTACATTTAATTGTTGTTATTGTTGCTGTATATCCTTCCTGGCAGACTTGTTTGTTATTTATTTGTTGTTATTTGTTTTTATTGCTGTGTATTGCTCTTCCCAAACATACTTATTAGTTTCATTTGACTTCTTTGTCATTTTATTGTTATTATTTTGGTTGTTATTGTAAAGGTTGTTTGTTTAGGTGAGGTTTCAGAGAGAAGATATAAAGAAGGGTTTAGGGTCAACAGAGACCAGCAATGTTGTTTGGTGTAGAGACAGTAACACTGAGGAAAAGACAGGAGGCAGAGCTGGAGGTAGCAGAGATGAAGATGCTGAGGTTCTCTTTGGGAGTGACCAGGATGGATAGGATCAGGAATGAGTACATCAGAGGGACAGCACATGTTAGAGGGTTTGGAGATAAAGTCAGAGAGGCCAGACTGAGATGGTTCAGACATGTCCAGAGGAGAGATAGTGAATATATTGGTAGAAGGATGCTGAGTTTGAACTGTCAGGAAGGAGGTCTAGAGGAAGACCAAAGAGGAGATACATGGATGTAGTGAAAGAGGACATGAAGGTAGTTGGTGTGAGAGAAGAGGATACAGAAGACGGGGTTAGATGGAGGCAACTGATTCACTGTGGAGACACCTGAAGGGAAAAGAAGATGAAGATTGTATATGTTGTTTGTACATGTGGTCATGTTGCTGCGTTGCTATGTGAACTGCAGATGGAGATCAGAAAGTGTTTTTCTTGATTTGTGTACTGCTGTAATTGAACAATAATACGTAGCAACAGCTGATTCTCGGTTTTTTCACCACTTACACATGAAATAACACCAGGATCATGTCCAACTTATGTTGTGATTGTTTTGATCTTTCTCTTATATCATCTAAACTCTCACAGTATGAGCTTTCCTCCATCTCGTCACTTTCTGCCCTCCATCTGGTCCTGGTGTCATAAATTAAAATATTAAACCCACAAAAGCTGCAAAAACTCGTTTTGGTATTGGAGCTCTGAAGTTTTCTCTGCAGATACTTTAGAAATATGAGCCACATCCAACCCCGACAAATATTAGTCAAAGTTGGAAAACGAGTCTTGTGCATCATGTTCTTCTTTCCAGTGTTTTTGTCAAATTGAAACATAAAGTATTGAAGAGCGACCCTGCTGCTGTCTGAGGCGGTGGTAGTTTATTAGTGTGTCAGCCTGATGAATCATTCATGAAAACAATGAAAACAGTCACAGGTGACTTATGACTTATCTATCTCAGAGCGAGGTAAAAAACAAACACACACACACACACACACACACACACAGCTAGCGGCCGGCCGCGTGGGCAACACAACAAGATGCTGCAAAGATAAATGAGGATAAACTGGTGTTCGGCTCTCTGTGCTGCTGCTCTGGTTGAAGGCGATTCAAAGGGACAAAACTAAGAGGGCACATCTTCATTGATCACAATGACCCTCCGAGACAAGATGAACAATAACTCCAACAAACACACACACACACACACACACACGCACACACACGCACACGCACACACACAATCTTACTATCTGAAATGCTGTTGAAATTTCACATTGTACATAAATATCACGTCTCATTTATAATATCTACCGTATGTTCTTTGAAGAGGATGCACATTGATTCATTTCATTTATTACAACTATCTGGTGTCAAAATCTCCTTTTAAATCATCACACACACAAATAAAAGAATCAGTGGAAACACAGCGTGTGTGTGTGGGTGTCTGTGTGTGTGCGTGTGTCTGTGTGTGTGTGTGTGTCTGTGTGTGTGTGTGTGTGTCTGTGTGTGTGTGTGTGTGTCTGTGTGTGTGTGTGTGTGTGTGTGTGTCTGTGTGTGTGTGTGTGTCTGTGTGTGTGTGTGTGTGTGTGTGTGTGTGTGAGGCTGCAGTGTGTTTGTACCATAAGCTGCTCATCATTAACTAGTCTTCTTAGTTTGTAGGTTAAACTGAAGCAGGTTGAAAGTAAAGACTGTGAAGCTCTGAGGTCAGTTTGTGATGAGATATTTGGCTTTTTAGTTTGTAAGTACAGCAACACCACAACAATATATACTATTAATCATTGATCATTGATCATTAATCATTAATCATTGATCATTGATCATTAATAAATGGGAGTGAATGTTGGTTTAGTTGGTTATACATCCTCCATGTATGTACATCAACTTTTACAAACTCGTTCTATAAATAAAATGTGTTTTTATTATTATTTTTATTTATGGTGATCGGGGCAGGCTTGTTCTCCAGAGATATTTTTACATTTGCCAAACTCACAGTTTTTGTCTTTGATCGCTGCAACATTAGAAATAAAAAATGTTGTTTGAAAATATGAACAAGTGTGTAACGTGAGCAGCACAGAGACTTTTATTAAATTGAATGATTGTCTGAAACAATAAAGCTCTAAACTCACATTCCTGTAACACAACACACAGCGAACACACACTCATTCAGACACAGAGACTGCTGCATCAGGAGCTGCATAGTCCCACGTTACACAATATCCATTATATGAGAAGGTGATTACACACACACACACACACACACACACACACAGACTGAGGCCAGCAGCCATTAAGGTAAGTCTTCCACAGAGATTGGGCCGATAACGGAGCGAGCCTGTTAAGTCTGGGGATGAAGTGATGATTGCCAGGCAGCCCAAAAACAAATTAAAGCATTAAAGCTCCAGGCTCATTTCTATATTAATGCAGCCATGATGAGTTTCTACATTCATAGAAGAAGGATGATTATCCACTCCAAGGTTTCTTAAAGTTCAACCGAGCCTGACTAGAATAGAGATTTCAAAGGCTGTTAGATCTGAAAACATACAGATTATAAAACGTGTTTCCACACATTTAACTTAACAGACAGTGAAATAATCTGAAGCACCACAGGACAGTACGTAGAGATGGGCGTGTCACTCAGGTTGATATGATAGATGAATACCTGGAGAATGAGGAAGAGGTCAGACTGTACACACGGGACATCTAATCACACCTGCTCAGCTTTAAAAGGGTCAATCAAACAGTCTCACCTGAGTCTGAGTCTGTCCTCACAACACAAGTTGTGATGCTTCAGCTGGACGCTGTGATGGCTGAACAACAGCTCCATGATGCTGGAATAAATAAACCTGATGTCACCGACTGACTTCCTCCTTAAACAGAGATACAGACGGCTGACGCGTCTCCGCTTTATGCTGCTATGCACAAGTGAAGCCATACGTTACATATGTACAGTACATATACATTACATATGTACATTAATTATGTACAATACATATACATTAGTTATGTACAATACATATACTGTACATATGTAATGTACATATACATTAGTTATGTACAATACATATACGTTACATATGTACAGTACATATACAATACATATACATTACATATGTACAACACATATACAATACATATACATTAATTATGTACATTAATTATGTACATTACATACGTATGTATCAGTCAGTATGGTGGTTGGTTGGCTGGTTTCTAGCTGTGTGTGTCAACCTGACCAGAAAGTCAACAGACATCATAAAACACGGTCATATTTGTACCAGTGACAGAAGGAAAGCAGCATTTTATTTTTATGAGTGGTGCATCATAAATACTACAGACTCTATATGTCTGAACATAACTCAAGTTATGAGGAAGTGTTGTATGTATGTATAAAGGGAAATACTGGGTCATTATTTAGACTCCTTCCTCTTGATTTTCATTCCAATTAACCATCTCAGAAAGTTCAGCCTGCTGTTATTGATCCAAAAGTCACTAGACGGAGGAGGTGTGTGTGTGTGTGTGTGTGTGTGTGTGTGTGTGCATAAATGACTCTGCTTGTGCAGGATAACAGTAACTGTTTCAGTGTATTTGTCTAAATCTGAGCATTTGAATCATGTTGCATTTTTCAGAGCTCAGATAAAAGATAAATAATCATAAAATAATAATAAATAATAATAATAAATAAAGTAGGAACTAAATATACAGCTGATGTGAGTTTAATGTCTGCACATTAAGAAACAAACAGTGAGTTCACATATTTCTATTCAGCTCAACATTAATTTATTGTTTGTGTAAAATATTGTAAAACTGGGTTATTAAAGTTATGTTTAGTCAAAAACAAACAACAATTACATGTATACTTAATTTCTCCAGTAAATGTGTGTTTTTAATGATGCAGCACTCTGACATGTTTCTTGTTTTATTGTTGTTTTGTTGTTGTTTTGTTTTGTATAATTCTGATGATATTCATTATTTTTCTTACTGTCCATAAACTCCAGGAATGAAAATAAGGAACTGATTGAAGTATTTCTATTCTATTCTATTATTTCTATTCTATTTCCTGTGCTATATAATATTCATCTGTTGTCCTGTTAAATCATATACATGGGGTGACATGTTCCTTCATTCATGAGCACTGTAGTTGATTTTTCTTCCTGTATGTTTAATCTGTTTAATATGGTGCTGTGCTCTCATTGGTCCTGCCTTGAGGTGTGTATGTGTAGGCCTTACCTGTTGTCCTACCTGTTGACTGATGTGTTTGAGGCTGGAAGCTGTAGACACGGTTGGATATTGAAAGATGAACTAACATATTGTTGGCTTTTCATGAGATGTGTTGACTATGATCATAATCTTTTTTTTAGATTATTTGTAGTGTAAAATGTAATTAATATATGTATTGATAATGGTTGTATAGAAAACAGAGATGTCAGTTTTGTTTGGCTGCGCAGTTCAATTATTACTGAGGTAATGATGCCCTAACAGCAGGAAATATGGTGCAATTAAACCTGAACAACAAATACACCATGTGACAGTCTACTGATTCCCCAAATGAGCTCTTGGCAGTGACTGTGAGACACACAGTCTGTAAATTTAAAATGTAAAACTGAAACGGACACTATTTACTGCACAGCTTCGCCATCTAATCAACCAAAAAGTCACAAATTTAAATGCAACTCTGCAAATATCATAAATCCTTCATGGTGATATAAACTGGAGATGCGATGTCGCCACATTTCTATTGAAGATGCAGCATTTATGAACTGTGTGTTCCTCCTACATTTGAAACTAAAACTGTGTGAACATTCAACAGCAGCTCCGGAGTAGAAAACCCCTCATTTTGCACTCCAAGATATGGACACAACTACTAATTTGACTTCATCAATTAGACACAGAGAAGAAGAGAAACTATGTGTGTGTTTGTTTGAGAGAAGAAGAGAGCAGCAGCTGCAGAGGCTGAAAGTTTAGTGAGTCATAGATTAGTCTGGCTTTAATTAATGAGACGGCCTGGAGCTGTCACAGCCAGACATCACACGGCCGGAGAAGACGTTGAAAAATGACACATGAAAATCAAGGAGACTTCTTTCATCTCTGTTTTTAATGTCTTTTCTTCTCTTTCAACTGATTTTTAAATAATGTCTGAGAAATTAACTTATGTTTTATTATATACAGCCTTTACTGTCATTTACATACACGACATAATAATAACAGATCTGTGATGTCTGTGCAGAAACACTACTTGGATGAGAGAATATTTAACTGCAGGTTTGTTCAAGCTGAGTCTGTTCTGGAGCAGGAAAACGCTTGAATATGTTTCCATCGTCTTATCGTCCATCTCATGTGTCTCTGAGTGTAATTGAAGTCGGGGGCTTTTAGTCCTCCACTCACATCAAACGGATCGCAACACGTTTTTCCTCCTCTTCCTTCCTCAAACTCTTTTGTAAATAACGAAGACAGGTCACAAATGAATCACTCGACATGTCAGGAACTGCGCTCATATACCCACAGACTCGATCTGATTCAGATTACACATTCTTCAGCCTCTCTCTGATTGGCATGCAGCACAATATCAGTAATTTCTGTTTGGGAGTGGAAACAGATAGAGGGATGTCAGCGACAGAGGAAGAGAGGCTGCCTTTTAAACAGTCCTTTCCAGGGTTATATCCCAACCCAACAACATCCTGTTCCAGCCAAAGAGATGACGTGGTTGCATGGCAACAAAGTCCTCGTACGGAGATCGCCGGGTCAAAACATCCCACGTTAACACAGCAGTTCACTGTCTGTTCACTGCTTCCACGAGTCGACCTTCACTATAGTCATTAAACTTATTTATTCTTTAACAGCATTTTGGATTATTTTTCATACAGGCCTTTCAACATGACACACTGATCAAATCAATGATGGCCCAGTTCCATTTAGCTGCTGCTGTTTTAATATGCTGGTGATGTGTGTGCTGGCTGTCATGGCTGACAGGGACAGCGGCTCAGACGTGGCTCGTCCTCGTCTTCATACTGACTTTCAGCTCATTGTTTACCTGCTCAGCAGCAAACGGCTACAGACACAGTTACTGTAGACCAGCTGCTAACAGACACAGTTACTGTAGACCAGCTGCTAACAGACACAGTTACTGTAGACCACCTAACATACACAGTTACTGTAGACCAGCTAACAGACACAGTTACTGTAGACCACCTAACATACACAGTTACTGTAGACCACCTAACATACACAGTTACTGTAGACCACCTAACAGACACAGTTACTGCAGACCAGCTAACATACACAGTTACTGTAGACCACCTAACAGACACAGTTACTGTAGACCAGCTAACAGACACAGTTACTGTAGACCACCTAACAGACACAGTTACTGTAGACCACCTAACATACACAGTTACTGTAGACCAGCTAACATACACAGTTACTGTAGACCACCTAACATACACAGTTACTGTAGACCAGCTGCTCACAGACACAGTTACTGTAGACCAGCTGCTAACAGACACAGTTACTGTAGACCAGCTGCTCACAGACACAGTTACTGTAGACCAGCTAACATACACAGTTACTGTAGACCAGCTGGTCACAGACACAGTTACTGTAGACCATCTACTAACAGACACAGTTACTGTAGACCAGCTGCTAACAGACACAGTTACTGTAGACCAGCTGCTCACAGACACAGTTACTGTAGACCATCTACTAACAGACACAGTTACTGTAGACCACCTAACAGACACAGTTACTGTAGACCAGCTAACAGACACAGTTACTGTAGACCACCTAACAGACACAGTTACTGCAGACCAGCTAACAGACACAGTTACTGTAGACCAGCTGCTCACAGACACAGTTACTGTAGACCAGCTGCTCACAGACACAGTTACTGTAGACCAGCTAACAGACACAGTTACTGTAGACCAGCTAACAGACACAGTTACTGTAGACCAGCTGCTCACAGACACAGTTACTGTAGACCGGCTAACAGACACAGTTACTGTAGACCATCTACTAACAGACACTGTTACTGTAGACCAGCTGCTCACAGACACAGTTACTGTAGACCACCTGGTGAACATAGTGCAGCGTTTAGATGTTTCCATCAGGAGTTGGTAGAGAGCAGAAACAGAGATAACAGAGTGAATATTGGACTTAGATTCAGCAGCTGGACACAAACACGACTCCACATGATGATGATGTTGCTGCTGGATGTGGAAGTAAACTGTTTCTGCTGCATCCAAGCGGCCATCAAATCCACCAATGCAGGGCTGAATACAACAAAGCTTTTGCTAATGTTATTAGTAACACCTTTGCTCTTCCTGCTAGGATATATTAGCATCCATCATCCTTCATCTCTTCTCATTTTTCCCTTTTTCCCTCCTCTTTCCCTGTTAAATGGGACATATATTGGGTCTTCTTCTACTGATATTCAGCTGACTGTCACATGATGTCTCTGCCTTTCCTCACCCA
This sequence comes from Pampus argenteus, assembly GCA_036937835.1. Taxonomy (NCBI): domain Eukaryota; kingdom Metazoa; phylum Chordata; class Actinopteri; order Scombriformes; family Stromateidae; genus Pampus; species Pampus argenteus. Next base: position 620,934 of record CM072876.1, read on the forward strand.
GTTTTTTCCTTTCCGTTGGCCACATTTTGCACTGACAGAGTCTCCACAGCCATTTGCTTTATGCACGGAAGCAGAAACACTCCCACAGAGTTTTATTAGGGGCTCAGCGGAGTGTTTCCATTACAGACATCCGTCTAAGTGACAGTAATGCACCAATAAAAAAGACAAGACGAGGTCTCAGACCACCTGATGACCACACACACACCTCTCTGGTGAATATAACCTACTTATGCTGCATTTCAAGAAATATTTTATGATGAAGTGTTGTAATATACTGTTTCGCTTCACTCACTTCCTAATCCCTCTGAGTCAGTTAGAGATGTCTTACATTTCCCACAATGCTTTTGTTTATCGCACAGAAACGTGATCACATCCCCAATATAAAAAAATGCTTCTTCTACTGTGGATCTTAGTGAACTTCAGTCTGAAATGTCAGCTGCATAAACAGTGACTTGGATGTTTGTGGTTGATGTTTTAGTCAAAAGAAAAGCAGACTGGACTCACAGTGGCAGGATTTACACATACAAGCCTCAGGAGGGCCGTTTACGCAGGAGGCATATTTCACTGCAGGCTCATTACAGTAAGTATCTGTTCTTACAGTAGGCTTCAACACAGGCAGCTGACCTTGCTGCAGCACTGCTAGTGGCAGTAAACCAGAGCCTGTATGTTTTCCCTCTTCAGGGATTAAATTTATACCCAGCATCTCATATCTCTCTGGTCTATCTCTCTTTCAGGCATGACTGTCTTGTTTGTTTGTTTGTTTGTTTGTTTGTTTTTTATAGAAGCTTATTGATGAAAAACTGTGACATAAACACAAAAACAAACTCGAGCTGTAATCAGTCTGAAAGTCAGTCGGAGCTGAAACATTTCATTTTCTTTCAGCTGTTTTCAGCTTGCTTTGAGTCAGATATGAAGTTACAACCTGGTGAAACCTTTGGATGTATGCATCCAGAGTCTGATAAATCTTCTTCCTGTTGTTGTCCTATTCACATATAACACATGGATGAGCCACAGCGCTGCACCGGTGACATGTAACTTCTTCCCCAGAGTTTCTGTGCTCTCTCGTCCAGCAGGTTCTTGTGGACTGTGTCTGCTGCTGTGGTCCTGCGTGGCGTCTACTGCATGCGTTGTCGCCGTCATCATTGTTGCCATATCCCCATTACAGTTTATAGTTATGTAATGATTTGCTGCTACTGTAATAATTCATCATTCATTGTAACCTATTCTTATCATCAACTGTAATTCATTATTATTCATTGTGAGTGTACAATATGTGTGTGTTGATTTGTTCTGTACATGTGACATCATTGCACGTCTGTCCGTCCTGGGAGAGGGATCCCTCCTCTGTGGCTCTTCCTGAGGTTTCTTCCACCTTTTTCCCTGTTAAAAGGGTTTTTGGTGGGCAAGTTTTTCCTCACTAATCGAGGGTCTAAGGACAGAGGGTGTCACTCCTTGTACAGATTGTAAAGCCCTCTGAGACAAATGTATTTTATGATTTTGGGCTATATAAATAAAATTTGATTTGATTTGATTTGATGTTGCTTCATCACAAATATTACAGTGACAGTAATTTGTTTAGAAATGGCTCTGATGACTCATGACATCACATTTTCAGTCTTAAGGGTTGTTCTGTGTCTGTTCATGTAGATCAGGAACTCTTTACTTTTAGATATTTGTCAGTTGTGATAGAAACATGTGACCCAGTATTGATCCTGATCCTTTAACGTTATGTTGCTGATCATAATCCAAGATGATCAATACTCATACAGAGAGGAACAACAACAGATTCAGTGTTAAGGACTAAATGAAGATAACTGTTGTTTAATAGATGATCCACCATGCACACACACACACACACACACACACACAAAAGAAATGGCCGAAAGCTTCAGAAATGCTGAGCCCTGAGAGGAGAGCTCAGGTTGTCTTATGACTTAATGGTATGAAACACTATTCTGAAAGATTGAAGGATTATGTGGAGTGTGTGTGTGTGTGTGTGTGTGTGTGTGTGTGTGTGTGTCCACAACCACACCACTCCTGCTTCCTGCTTCTTTCCACAACATTTCTTTTCCTGCTCTCCCAACAAGACGAGACTCTGACAACCCAGAATGCATAACTAAAATGAACGTCAGGCGCCACAAGCCTCCCTGCTGTCTACTGGCTGTGTGTGTGTGTGTGTGTGTGTTGCATGACGATGCATATATGATGTGTGTACTGAGATGCAGCATTTGCATCACCCAGTAGTCTCATTGTTTAGTTGTTTTTTCTCTGCTACAGTCATGAGTTTGTAACAAGCAGCAGAGAGACGTGATGAAGAGTCACACCTGGACACGTGGCTGCAGTAGTCAGCTGACTGAAAGGTGTTTTAGTAGCTGATGTGGAGCTTTTGACTGGATCATTAAAAGGTAAGATGGAGATGAATGTGTGAACATCTGTAGACAAAATAAAGCTTTTACCATTTATTGACCCTCATCCGTTAGTCATTTTCCAAACTCTAAGGAGCAGGACAGTTCACAGCTGTAAGTACTGTAAGTACTTTACTTCAGTTGTCATGTGTGGTTGAAGGTGAAGTACATTCAGCTGAACATGAAGCAGCAAACATGCTTTTACATGAACATCCTGTCTGATATGCCATCGCTACACGACAACGCTCCAGCTGTGAAGAGAAGATGTGGAAATGCCAAATGCAAATGAAAAGCAGATAAAGTGTCCTACAACATTAGGAAGGACACAATGTGAAAATATCAAAGAGCAAGAAATGATGTAAGATTTTGTAATTTTATCTCCATGAAACACTGTAACTCTGGGCTGCTTTTCAATCAGTAGTTTCCCTCCTCTAGTCGCTGTGTTTAGCATCCTCCTCCTCAGGACAAAAAACAAGGATAAAGGTCCCGTTCTGCCTAGTGGCTGAATCCGCTGGGATGAGCTTTACTTTACTTACACTGTACAAGTGAAGCTTTGTTTGTCTCACATTATGTCCTTCACCTGCCGTCCACATATTGTTTCTTAATGAGGTATTCAGGCCAGTCTGGTCAGTCATTAGCTCCTTAACCACTGGTGACTTCAATAAGTTTCAGATTTGCTTCTGGTCCTGACCTCTCATCTCTTCAAAATTAGGTGCCTTTAACTGCCAGAGCTCCTGCCTTTTCTCAAAGTTTTTCTTAGTGTGTCATAACCCAGTTAATATCTTTTATGAGTCAACATAATATCTGGGTTTTAAAACCCTTCAGAGCAGAGAGACTGAACTCCTCCGAGAGACTGATGGCCTTCTTTTTAGCAGCTGATGCTGGAGAAAGTTTTATTTGAAATCCTTAAATCTCACAGCAGCCTTGAATATTGGGACCAAATCATTTTATTACCTTGAAGTTGGGAGAACTTTAACTTGTGTTTGTGCTTTTAGAAGGTCACCTTGGAAGAGCAGGATGTTCGACACACACACACACACACACACCTGCCTGTGGGAATCGGACCATCGATGGATTACATGTATGCTCCTCCACGTTCCAAACTTCAAACTGATCATGTGGGAAAGTTGTTCTTAACTGGTTTTGACCCTTTAAAATAAACCAGTGTGTCATCACTGGTCACTGCAGTCGTCTATCCAGCATTTCACAAGTCACATACGTGTTGGTGTAACAGAAAGAGTCATCATCAGGTTTTACAGCCCTCAGGCTGACACTCAGTGATGTTTGGTCGTGTTTGGTCAGTGTCACATAAAATATGTATTTGTAGTTGTTTGTTTCTCTTGTGACACCACATTTATTCATAAATCTGATACGTTCCCATCTAAAGGTGTATTGTTGCTTTTACTCACTACACGTCACACCCTGTGACTGGCTTTAAATGACAGACACCCTGAGGAGGGTGAACAACTGATCCCAGATCAGTGAAGGCTGACATCCTGTCTGAGCCGGTGTATTACAGTCTTTCCCGAGGGGTTCATAATAGCATAATCTCTGCTCCCCCTGACTCTGTTCCTCTTTCCCCTCACTTTCCTTATCTTATAAAATTAAATATGAATCAAGAAGAGCCAAGTCATATGAATACCAATCCTCCCTACGGCAGGT